>LVTN01000996.1:0-27740 GCA_001649415.1 Musa itinerans | reverse complement strand
TATATATATATATATAAGATTATACATATTTATATATAAATATTTTTATAAAAGGCGATGTCGCCTTTTCCTTCTCCCACGCTGGGCGACGTCACCTTTTATAAAAATATTTATATATATTAATATATATATTCCGTCCGGTAACGAGCAGTCCGTGTACCGATCAAGTGATTGACCGGTACGTACCGCCCGATACGGGCAGTATTATTCAAAATTGTAATCCTTGCCTTTATATCAGAAAATTCAGATTTCTCCATGTTTAACAAAAAAAATATAGGTGGCACACTTGATTAATATCAGTGTCTGCTTCCATGCCTATCAAATAGAAGTGAACATGTACATAGTTATGGTATTATAAGGTCAGGTAACAATTAAGTTGGTTTAGCCAAATACTTTACAATTCAATCTACGTTATCTTACAACTATATATCACCTAAAACATACCTTGCTATTCTTTGTTCCTAGTAGGGCATGCTTTTAAGTTAGAAAGATGGGACCACAAGAGAGTTCCCATTCGAAATCACTTCTAAAAGCTTACACGTTCAAGATCATAGCACTGCTGGTTCAGAAGTACAAACACAGAGAGAATATTAACAGTAATTTTTTCTTCTCCACAATTTTTAGTTGTGATTCTTTCACTTATTCATCCTAGTAATTAGTTCTTTAAACTAATCAACTTCATAATAAGATATCAGGACAGATATCAAAGGAAATATTAATTACTTTCTTTTAACAACAACCAACTACTGTTCTGAAAAGATTCAGAAGATCAACCAACCTATATGGTGGATAAGGAAACCCTTGTTGGTAGCCAAAAGGAACTGATGATTGATGAGCAGGACTTCCGACATATGGCCCTCGTGGAACCAACACACCTCCAATGTTGGGGCCTGCTGACGTTGGGCGCACTAAAAAAGAAAGCCCGACAAACAAACCGACGTCCATGTTACAAGTGGCTAGCATGTCGTAACAGCATGGCATCAATAGAAAAGGAAAAACATCAAGAATGGATATAATGCATTTTGCTTCAGATTCTTAAAGTTCAATATTTTTGTCTTTTATATTATCTTTTTTTTTGTAGGGAGGATTTGGTGGATTAGAAAAATAAATTAATTCATTCTATAAGTCAAAAAAATGTTCTGAATGTTTCACAGACAGGTATCTATTTGGTTAGTATTTTATGTGGAAGGAAACATAAGGACTTCCTTGTGAGGGCAAATCAATTGTTATAGACCAAAAGAAGCAGGTCTATATAAATTGGGAAAGGCCGTAGATGAAAAAGTGAAACAACCATAATGAAGTCAAAAGCATTTAAATGATTCCCATATGGACAACTAGTATTTCAAGCATGCTCAGAAAAATGCAGGTGGCGAAAGCAAAGCTAAAAGAAACCACCCGTGGTTTGCTCCAAAGCTTGGTGGTCAGTGACATGAGTACTTGTGCCAACATATGCTGATCAACATGATAATCCCTGGTTTGCTCGTATTACATCATTAGTAATAAGTACTGAAATTTTGAATTCATCCACTTAATCTAACTTCTGCAAAGAAGAAAGATGCCAAATTGGCAAATCTGAAAGCAAAGAGAAAAATATAATAGTCCTATAGATTACAAAATGCACCATTACAGAAGACCTATCTTCCTCCTAATTCAGAAGGAAAGAAAGGACATCTAAAATAATTAGTAGGAGTTCCCACAACTTCAACATTCTTGTTTGTACATCATCAAATATATATAACTTTCTACCCAGTGTTGCATTAAACCATTTGATGTTGATTTAATTGTTTTCCTATCTCTGTGATATGGTTTAGCATTTTCCAAAACATAAACTCGACCTAAAAATTTATTTGCATTTTTTATGTCTCTATCGAGTCCGAGTAACCAATACACGAACAATTAAAAAGAACCTGATGCTTATGTAAAGTCCAGGCCTTTCACAACTCCATTAAGACTAAGGCACAAAGTAAAGATACAATAAAGTTTGTTGATGATTTTACAAGCATCAAAACCAGGTGGTAGATATAGTTTAAGGCACTTGCAAAATAACATGCTTGACCACATCATGTCTGAAGCCCTCTTAGAAATTGGATAAAGATATGGGTTATGGTTACAAGTTACAACACAACAGGGATACAACAATCTTAAAATGTTAGGACAAAGTACCACACAGAAACGTCAATTAAAATATATGTATATTATGAATACTTACTCCCGAGATAATATAAATATTATAAATATTAGCCGACAAACATTTTTCTATTACAATCATAATATAGATGTTTTCTTCATGTGTGATATGTCTACTACCTTCTAGTACCTTTATCTCCGGATTTTACAATTCTATATGTTGTTCGTTTTTCTAGCAATTTTTAAGAAACTAACTCATCCAAATTAATCAAGCTACTAACTCATGATAAAAGATAATAAAGAACTACAACTTCCTACAAGAAGTCATGGATCTATGGTTGGTCTTTATGAGCTTGTGATGAAAATTAAACCTAGGTCCCCTCCTCTATCTATCTATCTCTACCGCCTTTGATCATCCCTATAGTTTCTCTCTATCTCCTGCTGCAGAGGTGAAACAACAGCAGAGATGATATAGCAAGAGAAGTGACTCACTAACAGCGACATCATAACAACAGCAGCAACCCAACAGTAGTTGTCTTCTCCTTCTTTGTTTCTCTCTTCTACTTCATCCTCTTTTATTTTTCCTTATTCTTTTTCTAATGCTCTTTCCATACATGCTGATGCTTAAAATAATATATATATATATATATATATATATATATATATATGGGGCACGTATTCCAGTCATGATATGCCTTTAAGACTAACACAGTATCTTTCGACTGTTTTTGTTTGCATTGGATTAGTTTTACAATGCCAATAGGAACCCATGAAACAACAAAACTAGGTTCTTTGTAAAAGTAGAACATATTAAGAAAAATTATCTTCAAATTCATAGCCCATAATTAATAAGCTAAGGATAACTCCGAATCTCCAATATCAGTGTACCGTAAAGATTACATGCAATGACGAACTTCAGATTTGTTCTTAGGTTTGTCATTCTTTCATATGCAACTTGTGTTGTATGTTTCAACTGTACTATTCATTATTGCACTGATCTCACTATAAAAACATTCCAGTTTGATGTGAATTCTTTTATAATAACAGTGGCCAAAAGATCCTACGACTTACTCTTGGAAACCAACAATGAACTTTGCAACTTCAGGAGCATTAAATAAAGTATAAGGCTGACACATTGGATAGGTCGAAGACCTCTCCTGAAGATGATAGATAAGCCTGATGGTGACAATTGAAAAAGAAAAGGTTCTAGAGTGCAGCAGTACGGATGACAAACAAAGAATTGGATGGACGACAAGGAGCAATTCGACAGATATGAGGCACCACCAAATATTCAGATGCAATTTTTGATGATTCTACCATAATCAGAAACTATAGGGTAATACCACCAAACTGTAGAGCAGGGCGAGGCCGCCCAAGTGAAGCCAAGTTGCAGTTCGCCCGCCGGCCATCGATAACAGGGCTCGGGTCAGCACATGCCCTCTTTGCAGATTCCGGTTCTCGAAAAGTAACCTAATGCCAACATCCAAGTCAACACCATAACCAACAATTCAGCAGTCACCCCAACAAACACGGAAGTAACAACTGAAAAGATCAAAATCCTTCCTCGATCTCGATTCTTTAAAGGAGCAATCTTCACTTCACACGATTAAAGAACCATGAAATACTCACGAATCCATAACCCTTGGACCGCCCGGTGTTCTTGTCCGTGATCACCACGGCCTCGAGGATCTCGCCGAACTGCTCAAAGTGGCGGCGCAGCGTATCGCTCTTGGTCTCCCACGCGAGGCCCCCGACGAACACCTTCGTCAACGTCGTGTCCCCGAAAGGGGAATTTAGGAAGTGGAACCCGGAGCTGGAGCTCGACGCCGATCCGGAGGCCGACCCAGGCCCCGGATGGTGAAAAGCCATCGAGCAAACCCCCAGAAGGAACCGAAATCGCAGCCAAGAAGAGGAGAATTGGAAGGAAGTATCGGGCAGAGGAGTGATCAACCGTGGAAACCCTAGCTGGCGCTCGTAAAAACCCTAGCTTTTTGGGTTCCAAGCAGAGACCAGATCAAAAAAAGCGATCTTTGCTGAAGATTTCAAGGAATCCCGAGGAAAGATCGAAGAAACAGAGAGGAGGTGTGGGATGGAGTCCGACTCCGGCAGCAACCGCTGGGCTTCCACGAAGAACACTTATACCATGCCAAATCATTACTACTGCTCCTAATATTATTTATTTATTTATTTATTTATTTATTATTATTATTATTATTATTATTATTATTATTAGAAAAAGAAAGTGGGATAGATCAGTAGAAATTATATACAGATTGGATCCTTAAAACCCTAACTTTTGTATCCTTGTTGTGTGATTTGGGATCACTCCATTCTGCCAACTCTTATCTCTAACCCTGTTTAGCAATTCCACTTTCTTGGTGATGAAGCCATCCACCATTATAAGCTTCCTTCTTTTCATCAATTGCTTCATCCATTCTCAACCTTAAATTGTATATTAATTAATGTGCCACTCATGAATCTTGTTCCATCAATTGCTAATATTTTTTTAATAGTTGTTGTTTTTTGTTCTTTTTCTTTTTGCCAGACTTTTGTTCTGAGTTGACATTTTGGAGTCGTAAACTTTTGACCAGTGATGAGTGTATCTGTCTAAATTGTATATTGCCACTGGTTATGTCCTTTTTATTTTAATTTAGGAAACAAGTAGTTTCGTGTTGACCCTTTTTACCTGCAAGATGGTGAATGTTGCATATTTGCATCATGATCAGATGCATAATAGAACCCACTTTCTCTTATGTGAACTAACTAAGAAGGTGGGTGGAATATCCTTCGATGTGATTTAAACCGTACTACTTCGTCTCAGTTAGTTAGGATGGATTAGACGATTCTTTTATCATTAATTAATTTTTTTATTAAAAAAATATTTTTTTTATCATTAATTATCTTTTGTTTTCTAACTGTAACATCCATCGACACGTTTTCTTATCATATGCTAATAATGTATCTTAAACGGTTTTATTTATTTTATTTTCTATCAAAATTATACTGCTAGATAAATAAAATATTGAAAATCTAATTATAAAATTAAGGTACACGAGGATGCCAACTAGTTTGGGTAGTCAAAAAAAAAAATTGACTGACTCTTTATTAGTAAAATCAAGAGATCCAATCTTCTCCTCGTTTTATCACTTATCAGAATTATATTTATTTAAATTCTTGTTTCACTGTTGTTGTTTTGCAAGCATGGACCTAAGAAAAGGGGAGTGGATAAGATCAGACAAGAAGTCATCATCATCTTGCTCGAATAAAATGCCTTCAAAATAACAATGGGAAATTTCAAGTCAAAATGGATGAAGGAAGGTCTCCAGAAAGCCTACTGTGTTTCCATCGAAAGGAAGGTGACGAACTCCGGTGGATACGAGCATGAAAGCTAGTTTGACCAAAGTTGTTAAGATCTCCTTGTAGATCATAGTATATTTTTAACTTGTAGCAAATTGTATTAATCAGTGATTATAATAGTATTAGTGATAGAATTTGGTAGGTTCCAGATCTAAAGAAATCATAAAGTTTATTAGGCTCTTTTTGTCTTACTGGAAGGTCACAATTCTAATGATTCAAATTATTTTTCTAATATTAAAAATTGGATTAGGTAGGTGTAAGTGACCATGTTGACTTACTTCTGACTCTAATTATTCTATATCTATTCATTAAATCAATCATATCATTTAAGTCACCGTATAATCCAACTCAGAGTCCCAATTATAATCTCATCTTATCCAAACTCCTTAGTAGAGAGAGAGGGTAATTGAAGAACCAATTCCATGCCTAATTATATCCAAAGTAAAAAGCCCGTCATCCAACTCCTTGCATCAAAATGCTCAACCCAAAATCCAACTTGAAACAAAATCTGATTCCGACAAGCTCCAAACACAATAAAAGTCTTTTCTCTCTATATTTCTCAAAAATATGTTATTGGAGGTTTTGCCATTTTCCATACCTATTATCGTTGGATTAGTATAGTTGAGTTTTTTTTGTTTCTTCGTTATTGGGAGGTTTTGCCATTTTCCATAAACATCAATTTTGTTGTGGTATTCTACTATGAGTTATGACACGATAAGAGATCAGACAAGAACTTAAGATAGTAACTAGTGTCTGTGCCTCCTCCATGTATATGAATTATCCCTTGAACCGTGGAACCTTAATAATTAATTGTAAAAGATGTTGAAACTGAAGCCAAATCTTTTGTTAATAATCCTAGTCTCAAAATTACATTATGCAGTGATTGTAATGTGTATGCCTTTTAATTCAATATACGTCAGAATGAGGTCCCGCAGTAGATAATAGTAGAGTCAAAAGTCGGTCAGCTGCTTATGAACTGGGAACTCATGTAGCTTGATTTTAGCGTGTGTGTTGGATGCTCATTAGCCGGAGAATGATCTCTTCGACAGTTCTGAAACATTCTTCTCCTCTTCAAGAAAATGATATATTTTTTAGATTAATAATTTCCTGACACTCATTTCAGCTGAGATTAATGTTACACTTCATGTTTAGCTCCACACTGAATGCAAAGAGGTGGTGACAAATAATGTGATCTAACATCGAGCATTTGTATGGTTAAAAGACGACATATCATAACTTGATTGGACCTCGATGATGTTAAATATTAAATGGGAGAGATAGTGATGTTCAAATTTAATCATGTATTAGATGCCAGAGATTATCATAAGAGGATTTTAATGTGATCTAACATTATCAGTGAGTTTGAAAATTTACAAATAATATACTTGTTTAACATTAACTATGACTTCATCAATCTCCTTATTAGTGTTAAGCGGTGGAGATAAGAATAAGTCAATTATCTCATCTACTCATGTCGGAAAGGTATTCTACAATTTAAGAAAATAATATCTTGAGATTAATTACATCAACAAAATGACCAATCTGAAAACCTATCTCAAGAAAATGATGTTTGAGAAAAAATTCCTGGTTTTTGACCTCTGCAAACCCGACAATCTCTCTCATCTGTGTCTCAACAAGCAACCACAGGTTGTCCTACTGGACAAAACCTTACTCTAAGAAAGAAGAAGAGGGCAAATTGGCAACCTCCTATGGTTGGAGTGTCACTTCTAATGCATTCTAGTTTGAATTGAGTGAAGAATACCGCTATCTATGTGGCATAAAATGGATGGATTGGCCCAATGCATGTGAGTCACTCCACTATTATATATATATATATATATATATATGTAAACATCTGATTTAATTGTCCACCAATAACTGTAATGGAATGCATGACTTTTTTAAAAGCTAAAATATGCCGATGATTGATATGGATGGATCAAAATACGTGGAAGATCGATAAAAGAGACCTTTGTCTTACATAAAAGACTTGAAAGTAATATTTATCTATTTAGATAACAATGAAATTCGAGTCACGAAGCAATTCAACGCTGAAAATGCGTTTGAATCCAATAATGTTGTCCGAAATCTTTTTAGCCAATCAAAATATCATTTTTCACGTTGTCAAATTTGGTGTTTTCATTCTGACATTGTCTTCATACTTTTGATGTGATAGCTTACTACAATTCTCAATAATATAGAATGTTTTTGCACCAGCGATTTTTGAGATGGCCTAAAAATCTGTATTTATTTTTTTCACACAAAAAGTTGTTCTTCAAAATCTCATAATTTGTAAATTGAAAGAGGAAAAAACAAGGTAGGATAATTGCCACTTTAAAAACAATAATAAACCTTGAAATAACAGTTAAAATGGGATGTGTGGTAAACCACACATGAATTATAATCTTTGGGATGTCTTTCAAATCCGGTCGACAGAAATATATCGTTGCAACCATTTGCTGGAATCTTGAAACGCTTTATCGGTCCACTAAGACTCGATATTGATTGATCCGACTAATACCCTTTTTTTTATTTTAAAGTTTTGTATTATTTTTCAATAATATCAGATATGGTGTAATAATAATGTGGATTATCAGAATTACTCTTTGTCATGCTTAATAAAATTATTCTTATAATAATTTTTTTAATATAATACATGTAAAATATATTAAATCCACGGTTGGACTAATTGATTTATGGGTTCAACCAACGACACAATAAATCGAGACTTGTTCGAATCGTTGTTCATTCCAAGTTCTGATATCCATAATATAAATTTGAAGTCTTCAAATAAATAGATAAATGACCTTTGACCATCATATTTCTGCTTAACTGTGAAGGCAACGTGTTTGCCAAATTTTGTGCTACATACTTTTTTTATTTATTTATATTGTTTTTTCTAATTTAATTTAAAATTGTAATGGTAAGAGACAACTTTGCTGGATGGTGATCGCATCAGACCGCTCCAGCTGTTGTTTCTCTTCCGACGAGGTGCGAGCGAGGTGCAGTGCTCTTCTCTCCTCTCCTCTCCTCTCGCGCCTCCTCCCACTCATCGTCGCCGGAGAGAATGGACGTCCGCCGGAGGCTACCATCGCGGCCCCCCTCTGTCGTCGCCCCCTCTCCCTTTCGCGACGGGGGAGCCTGTCGCCCCCCCTCCTTGTCCTCCGCCGTCCCCCGGCTCCAGGCGTCGGACGCCCTCCCCCTCCCGATCCGGCACACCAACCTCCTCTTCTCCGCCCTCTTCGTCGGCTCTCTCGTTTTCCTCATGCGGCGTTGGCGCGAGAAGGTCCGATGCTCCACCCCGCTCCACCTCCTCGGCCTCTCCGAGATCCTCGCCATCGTCGGCCTCATCGCCTCCCTCATCTACCTCCTCAGCTTCTTTGGCATCGCCTTCGTCCAGTCCATCGTCTCCTCCCACGACGAGGAGGACGACTTCCTCCTTTCCGGCGCCGCCCCCGATTCTGGCCCCTCTCCTGCCCCCATTTGCCCACTTCTCTCCACGGATGGAACCATCTCCTCTCAGAGGAACCTGGAGATCACTGCCGATGACGAGGAGATTGTCTCCTCCGTGGTCTCCGGGAAGATCCCATCTTATGTCCTCGAGTCCAGGCTCGGCGATTGCAGGAGGGCCGCGGGGATCCGTCGGGAGGCCCTCAGGAGGATCACCGGAAGGACCTTGGAGGGGTTGCCGCTCGATGGTTTGGACTACGCGTCGATCATGGGACAGTGCTGCGAGCTCCCGGTGGGGTATGTTCAACTGCCGGTGGGGATCGCGGGGCCTTTGGTACTAGACGGAAGGGAATACCATGTGCCGATGGCGACCACAGAGGGATGCCTGGTGGCCAGCACCAACAGGGGTTGCAAGGCTATCGCAGAATCCGGAGGGGCCACGAGCGTGGTGCTGAGAGACGGCATGACTAGGGCACCTGCGGTGAGACTCCCGACGGCAAGGAGGGCCGCGGAGCTCAAGGCCTTTTTGGAGGATCCCAACAACTTCGAGACCATCGCCTTGGTGTTCAACAGGTACTCGTTCTTAGTCGCTTTCTAGTTTTAGTTGTAGAGGGGGAAATAGTGATTAGTATCGAGAATATTGTTCTGCATTAGGATCTCGTTTATATCAAATGTCCGTAGATTGATTTAGTTAAAGTTAAAATCTTGCTTTGCGGTTACTTTTGCAGCTCCCTAATCCATGGAAAAGTTAGCTTTGGCCTTGGAAGTGTTCATTTTGCTTCTGTTTAATATGGTTGCTCGTTATTTTGCCAGTCTG
Source organism: Musa itinerans (assembly GCA_001649415.1). Classification (NCBI taxonomy): domain Eukaryota; kingdom Viridiplantae; phylum Streptophyta; class Magnoliopsida; order Zingiberales; family Musaceae; genus Musa; species Musa itinerans. The sequence goes on along the minus strand of LVTN01000996.1, from coordinate 17,989 downwards.
GCGATGAGCTTGTTGTAGATTTTAGTCCTTGTGGGGGGACCAAATAAAAAGGAGCTTTTGTTCTGTAATAATCATATCATGGTGTTTGTTAACCTCTTGCATTTTTGGTGTTGCAACTCTTTTCTGTTCCATGCTTGTGTTATCTTTCGGCATTCATTGTTTTTGATAGTCATGTTTCAAGGAAAAAAATTCACCATTTTCCTACTTGCAAGTGTTCATTTCGGTTCGGTTTAATACGGCTGATTGTTATTTTTGCCAGTCTGATGATGAGCTTGTTGTGGATTTTAGTCCTTGTGGGGGAAAAAATGCGGAGCTTTTGTTCTGTAACAATCATATCATGGTGTTTGTTAACCGCTTGCAATTTTTATGTTGCAATTCTTTTATGTTCCGTGCTTTTGTTATTTTTCTGCATTCATTGTTTTTGATAGTCATGTTTCAAGGAAAAAAATTCACCATTTCCCTACTATTGTCAGAGTTGTTATTGGACTTCCTTAACAGTGTTGCTTTTGACTGACGCATGTTTTTGTAGTATATGGAAATCAAATCTACTTAAAACGCAAAATTTTCTGCAGGTCTAGCAGATTTGCCAGGTTACAAGGAATCCACTGTGCCCTCGCTGGGAGGAACCTCTATATGAGATTCAGTTGCAGCACAGGAGATGCAATGGGGATGAACATGGTCTCCAAAGGTGTGCAAAATGTCTTGGACTACCTGCAGAATGACTTTGAGGACATGGACGTCATCAGCATCTCAGGTAAAACTTTTGCCACTGCTTAAGATTAACGAAATTGCTTTTGAGCTTGCCTATTTAATACGCATAGATTTATCAATGAATGAAGATCCCTATACTGGTTCTTAGTTCATGATATGAACCATAAGTGAAGTACTTGTTAGACTTTTAATCTGTTGTTTTTTTCCCTTTTTTTTTTGGGAATTGACCATTGAGATTCTTGTTTCCTTGTGAAATGTTGCCATTTTTTTGTTATTTTTCTGCTGTGAATTGGATGTCTCCATCATGTCTGTTTGTTGATGTCCATTCCTTACCAAGAACTTCCACTGAGTAGATGCTAACTCTCATGTGGCCATTGTACTATCACATATCTGCTTAATTAAATGTTGGGTTCATGCTTTGGAATTTAGCTATCGACTTTCAGCTACTTATTACAAGGATTTAATTCTTACACGATCTTTCCATGGTAGAATATTTGTCATACTGGGATCAACCTTTCCATAGTAGACTTTTTGTTACATATAAAAATCAACCATTCAATGGTGGACTATCTTTGACATATTGAGATCAAAAATATTTTTTTGAATGGTTGTGGCATGCCTAACCATTAGAGTAAAATGTACATGTAACATGTACACAAAAGACATGCTGCCTAGTCTAGCTGGTCGATGATGGACTTGGGTCCCTGTCGGTCCCATTTCGTTTCTTGGTAACTTCCACGAATGCCACATGAATAACCATTACCAGCACATTCATGAACACTCTGCATGATTATAAATATGTTGTGATTTAAGAGAAGCCAAACCATGTTGCTACCAATGTTTGTATGATTCACTTCAAGCAATTATGGTTGATGCAAAATTCGGTTAAGAGAGGACTAGTTCACCTGTGTCAATTGAACTTGCTTGTCTGCTTAGTAGGAGATATTTATAATGCTTCTCTTGGCACTGATCAGGTAATTTTTGCTCCGACAAAAAGTCTGCTGCAGTGAATTGGATTGTAGGACGGGGTAAATCGGTGGTCTGTGAGGCAATCATCAAGGAGGAGGTGGTAAGGAAGGTTTTGAAGACCAATATACCTGCATTAGTGGAACTCAACATGATCAAGAACCTTGCTGGCTCAGCCATAGCTGGATCTCTTGGGGGCTTCAATGCTCAAGCTAGCAACATTGTGTCTGCCATCTACATAGCCACTGGCCAAGATCCAGCTCAGAATGTGGAGAGTTCACACTGTATCACCATGATGGAAGCTGTGAATGATGGAAAGGATCTTCACATCTCTGTGACCATGCCATCCATTGAGGTAATATTGACATATCAATCTCATTGGTTTATTAAGCAGATTTATCTTCTTTATCATCGCTTCTGTTTATTCGTACACCATGATTTATGTTACATATTTTACTCTCTCATAGCTAAACTATTATGATAATCACTTTTTATGTTGTGGGTATAGACTTTTTGATCTGTCTTGATCCATGTTCTCTCTTAACTTTTGTTTTGAGACGTTTTCTTTTTCTTTACAGTGACTAAATTAATTGGTCAAGTTGTTTAAGATTAGCTTAAACTTCTATTCACATCTTAATTTTGTCTATTAGGTGGCTGTCAGGCATACTGATTACCAGAGATTTGGGTACTTGCGAGATCAATGTAGCCCCAATCAGTTAGCTTTGTATACAATGGAACTTTAAACATAAATTTGCTAAGACAAGTCTTTAATAGACCATTCTGGTATTTTGATGGCCATATGAATCCCACAGGCTTGTAGGAATCATTCTTTCTTAATTTATGTATTATAGCAATGAGGAGATAGTTTCTGTACTAATAAGACCACAAGTCGACTCAATAGACCATGTTGTCAAACAACTACTCCACATATTTCCTTAATTTGATTTACATGATGAGCTGTAGGGCTGATGTGTGGTCCTGCTTGTCATTTTTCAAACAACCACTCGTAATCTTGCAGACATGTTTCTCATCTTTCTTCTGTGATCAATGTTAAATAACCTAATTCAAATGTACGGGTATATCCAGAGATTAGCTGGTATCATGTGCACGAGAAGTTCATACTGTTTTCTTTTTTATACAGGTTGGCACAGTTGGAGGTGGGACTCAACTTGCTTCCCAGGCTGCCTGCTTGGACCTACTTGGTGTGAAGGGTGCAAGCTTGGAGTCTCCTGGTGCAAATGCCAGACGCCTCGCCACTGTCGTGGCCGGTGCAGTTCTGGCTGGGGAGCTGTCTCTCCTCTCAGCTCTTGCAGCTGGCCAACTTGTGATGAGTCATATGAAGTACAACAGATCCAGCAAAGATTTCTCCAAGGCTGCCTGCTGAAAGTCATCTCGAATGGCTTCTCTAAGGATGAACAAAGGTTTTTAAAGGAAACAACAGCAAAGAAAAAAATCTGATGAAAAGAAGCTATTGGATGTTATCTCTTGGTTTGTGTGCGTTCTTCCATTTCTTCTAAGCTGTTCCTTAGGATGGCCTTTGCAGGCTACTGTTGCATTCAAGTGACTCCCTTTGCTGTACCATTTTCTTATTAACAATTCTGTCATGCATGTAATTTTTATTTGTGTTGGATGTTGGGTTGGATAAATGTGAGAACTCCGAAAGGTTTCTAAACACAGTATTTAACTCTGATCTAATTATATTATTTCAAGGTCTAATCTCAAAAAAAATTTTCCAATTGTTGCTATCAAATATGATACATTTGTGGAGATGATAAACTTAAGTTTTATTACTTAATGATCACTTGATTCTTTTGTTTTTTTTTCTTTTTGTTAAATTTGATATGTTGTTTCCATCAAATTAAAGTTCCATGGTTATTATATGGTTATTATATCTCAGAAAATGAACAGAACTATCCTTCATTTCATCTTGACAGAGCCAAGTCTTATGTGATTCAAGACAGGTCTTCTTGAGTCGAGTATTTGTAGCATGTCATCTATAATCTTATTCCAATATATCTAGTGTGGCTTCCTCATAAGTGAATATTAGCAAAAACCAATTTGATTATTCCAACCAACTCACTAGTCTGATTTTTTAATTATTCATAGAATCATATGATCTTTGATTCTATATTATGATTGGAAGCTTCTCACTGATCCTAAATGGAATTGCAATCTTGACAAGAGAGTCAACTTTTCAAGGACTAAATGGAATTCCGAATTCCTATTGAAAATTTCTGGGTTGTGGGTGGATCAGTGGTTACATGTTAAATTTGAAAGGCAGAGATTTTTGACAGGGACATATGTTCACACCCAAGAGGCTGAATCACTCGTCGGTAACATCACAGGCGATCTGGTCTGTTCGCGACCTTACGATGGGGAGATGACATCGCACCTGAAAAGTTTCCGGGTTATCTTTTCCACGAGTTCAATTAGCACACGTGCAAATTAGACTCCCGGAGATGAGAAACCCTGTGAACCCTAGGAAACCATCACCGGCATAATCGGGACGAAGGCTCGGGGAACCTGAGAACGTTCGTGGGGAACGAGACGGCGGCCTCCGAGGGGGAGCCAACCTGGCCTCGTGGGTGGTGGCGGGCACCTTGGCGGACTTCCTCTGGGTCAAGCCCGTCCAAGATCTCGAGAAGGAGCAAGAGGTACTTTCCATCTTGTATCGGCTGCCTCGCTATTTTGGACTTCTACCAAAGAGTGCGGATGTTTTTGTGTTTTCTTTTCGACTTTCGAGGTTTTGACACGGAAAAGTGGGTAATTTGAGGGGATGCATTCAAATGTTACTCGTTGAGGCTATCCTTTTTGTTCTCGATGCGATGGTGTTGTAGCCCAAATTGGGAAGCAGCATATGAAGATGTGCACCTGATGCATTTTTGCCCCTTATTCCAGTAGAAATCTGAAGAATAGGGCAGTTCTTCATTAGTTCGATAGACACGATCGGTATTATCTGCACATGCGACTAACGAAGTATGAAGTTTCTGTAACTTCAGCCATGACGAAGAAGGCATTCGGTAGCTATCGCTGGTCACTAAGTGGGAAGAAAATGGAATTCCTTGATAATTCTTTTATTGGGAATCGGGGATCATAGTTGTGTACTTTGTCCAAATTTGTGCTTGATTGTTTAGGCGTTCTATGGCGAGGGTTTCCGCTCACCTGTAGCTTCATAACTTGTCCAAATCATTTCTGCAATCACCCAGCTTTTTGCTTCAATTACAAAGTGAGAACCTTAAGAACTCAATTTCCACTTCTTCTCGACTCTTTTGCAGGAACTATGTCGGCGTCTTCTTAAAGTTGGCACACTTGATCTTTTAATTGCGTAGGAGTTCTTTCTTTATCTGTATAGTTTGATCACAGCGTACAGACTTTTCTCTCCCTATATTTATTCGTCATGCATCCATCTCAACGTGATCAAAGTCATTATTACAGTAGAGATCTTCTCATGTGTATACTCCTTATCTGTAGCCATCAAATTATTATTTGGCTTTTGGAAATACACAAGTAATTGATTTCTAGTAATGGAAATTTTTCTGTGCCCGGCCATTGTGTTTTGTACAAGTTTGGCTGACTGAGAAAATATCTTTGTTCGCTGCTCTACGGTGTTAGAGTTCTGAAATCTCTATCACCTGTTCCGATACAATAGGTCATACTAATCTTAGTCTCGGACAACTAGCTATTATGAAAACTCAGACATATTTTGTCAATCACATGCACTATCTAATTTATGGCTAAACCCTGTCAGTGAGAATAAACAGCAAGCTACAGAGTTTTGTGCTGTTGAGTTTGTGATATTCCTTGTTGATATTTCCTACTATGTTTTCTTTTTTCTTTATCTATATTTATTAGCACCTCTAATCCAAACTGAATTCCCTAGCCTTACAGGTTTTTGGTGGAGATATGCAAATCATAATAGATGATATTTTGTCGTTCTGTCATTTTTGCTGATACCAAATTTCCATCTCAATATCCTCATCTCTCCTACACTACTTGTTTTATTCTTTTTCCAGATACATCTTATTTGTCTGGCACTGTGATTCACGAAGCACAAATGATTTCTCATCTATTGAATTTTCCTCTCATTTGAGAGTGATTTGGTCACACATTTCTGATGTTACAATATTAGTTAACCCACTAGATTTGTTAGCTGTGTCTTCTTTGCTTTCCAGTTCCTGTTGAATGGTACCACTAAAATGTCAAAGATTCTACTTTTGGAATTTCTTGACTACATATTTTAAATTATATCTTCATGTCTGCATGTTACAGGAGCTGCACTTCAAGTATTTCTAATCCCTATGGTTCCAAATTTCAAGAACAAAATATTCTTGCTATGAAGAGAAAGTCTGCTTCTTACAAATTGATTATCAGGCTATGTTCATCACAAATTGTCTGTTTCAAAAACATTTTGGGTTTAACTCCAGATATGATGCCTATCAAAAATTTTCTTTTGCACATTCTTGCATTTGATTGGCAACCCACAGATCTCTATTTTCCTTTGCTAGAATCAACCTCTGAGTTAATCATCATCACATGTTGACTCTACAGAATCTTCAAATTAAAAGTGTTCCAGAGGCAGCATGTTGATCTTCAGGATCCTGCAGCAGTGGTAACATTGCCAGGTTGGTCATAGGTGGCTACATCATTAGTATACACTCCTGACTCAGATAACTTCATGCTCCAAGGCTCTAGAATTATACACTGAATACTCTGTGGTTAATCTGACCTAACCTGAAGCTTTACTTCCTTTTTTCATGTTGATAATGCTTTCATGTCATAATAGGACCTCCATATAGAAATTGGTTTTTCAAAATAAGTTGATTTCGGTGAGCAGAAGCTTGATGCTAATTCTCAATAGATGACTATGCTCTTATCTTTATAATAAAAAATGACTAGCTGGTGTAGGCATGTTTCCCTCCACTGATTCTGCTTGCATTTATATGCCAACCCCATAATTGTATGATTAAAAAAAAAATACAAATGCATGCTTATCTGAGTGGTCCTGGTTCTTTCCAATTAATGAAGTTATCAATTGATCTTTTCTGAGGATGTCTGGTTTTCACAGATATAAGAAGACAACTAAGATGTAACAATGTCAAAATTCAGATGTGCCTCCCAGGAACAATAATCTTAAAATGACTGCATCTTTGATCCATGTCCTTCTACTAATATTTATTTGCCTTGAAAACATTTTTCGTTTTTGCTTTTTGTACCAGTCCAACACAGCAATTAAAACGTGGGTATGGGTTTAGGACATTTTGTTATAAGCTTTTGTTTATTTTATTATGGCATCTTAGCTTTTCTAATGCATGGTATCCTGTCTAAGGCATCTATCTGTTTTACAAGTTATATGGCCATGCCGTATGGGACTGAATGTGTCAGTCTAATTGCTTCTTTAATAAAGTTTTATAGCTGAGTTGTTAATGTATTTTACTCTTCTGGTGCTTCAGGAAAGAGCTGCTTTAGCAGCAGCTTCAGATCCTTACCGCTATGTCGAGAAAAGGAAACCCACTCCTGACCCTCAGGAAACTGGTCTGATATATGGCAACAGAAAGGAAACCACGAAATCCGAGAACTGATTCATCCGTAGAGTTGCTTTTATCTAGTTAGAGTATATGCTCCTGTTTGACGACATTAGATCTGATAGCTTCTTTAAGTAGACATTCTGGAGACTGCTTCTTGCTTAGCTTAAAGTTATTTTGTGGTAAGCGGCACAAAAATTGTTGCACAAATATCTCCATATAGATTCATAAATATATGTTGTTGTGTAAAGAAATAAAGGGAAACTTCTTGGTAGTCATTAAACACCCCTCTCGGTGTTCTTCCCTTGATGTGTGCATTTCTGCTCGTGAGGCATCTCCATTTCTATCTCATGCTCTGTGGATCTCTGTTGATGTCTCCGTTGATGGAAATGTTTATATATGCCTGTCAAATCCTAGAACATCTTTTCCGGAAAAGAAAACATACCAAATACAGTCACAGGCCAACCCTTCTTTTGTACTCATTTGTGCAAATTGTCCCTACTCATCTGCTGGTACATGTGATGCAGAGCCCCACATTGGATAAAACCCGTGAAGTTTCTGCTTACATCTGCTGCTATGAGTTTAGCCTCTTGGTCTACTGATTACTAATTTGATTGGTGTTCATCCAGAAGGATGCAGGATTTCCACAACATAGATTACTGTAAACTGATTCTAAAGCTGCCAAGTTGGTGAAACTGGTTATTTCCATGTCTTTCTTTTCGTAACAGTTGGCCTTACAAAAGAGCCCAAGTGCATAGCTGGGGTCATGGTTGGGGCCTTCAGTTCTGGGGATTGCAGTACATCTCATGATCATCTTGTTATCCATCTGTTTCTTCCACAGTAGCACCAGTGATGTCTGTGAAAACCATTCAGACCTAATCCAGATCAGTCAGATGTGCTTTCTCCTCCTTTTTCGAGTGTGGTTAACTGGTAGAACAAACAAGTATCCGAATCCAGCGTGCTATTAACATATGTTCTTTCTCCTTTTTTTTTTTACAAGTGTGGTTAACTGTGGAACAAACCCAAGTATCCAAATCCAGACATTGTATCATTGCCCATCATCAGGGATCAAACCAATGACAACCATCACTTTCCACCAGCGAGGTGGGTGAAGACAGCATGGGATAAGCGATAAGCTCGAAACCTATCCTTCCACCTCACACATCACAATTCAGCTCCTCCCCTGGTTTTCAAGATCAGACTCGAGACTCAACGGAAGCAGGTTTTCTTGTAGGCGGTCTCCTCAATCTCATCAAGGTGGGGTGACCTTTATCATGATCGGATTCATGATCACGTGGTGGTGCTAGCCGACCCGGTCCACCCCTGCCAGCCGCAGCGTCCGCCGAATCGGCTCGCGCCAGGTAGCCGGGATCCCCGATTTTTCTATTTAAAGAGGAATGAAGGCCAACTCACGTCTGCTTCCACATAACTGTTTGTTTGGGCACGAGAAAGAGTTCCACCAGCCCCACATCAGCTCATGTGCAATCATTTCGAGCTCGTAAACAAAGCTCAGATCGGGTTTGCTTAAGCAATAATTAAAAAAGCATTGGGTTAAAGTTATGGAGATGTGGGATGGTGTGGTTGGATCGAGGAGCAGGACATGGGGCGGGCGATTTGTGCCGCACATGGATTCCGACAAGACAAAGCGCCGCTCGCCGAGTATTATTTATTATAAGAAGCCAATCTGCTCCCACGCTTTCAGTCCGTGAGATCATTAGTCGTTTATGTGGGTGCTGGAGCTGCGTCAACCTGCATCGCGACACCGATCGCAGTAGAGAGTCGAAGAGCAGCAACATAACGGCGTCGGGTAATTTCGTCGAACAGGCGGTTGGTTTGCCGAAGAAGTCAAACTCAGAATTAACTTGTGTGAAGATGGATATATCAACTGGGAGTTGCTAACTCAGTAGCAGCTGTGCACGGTGGTTGTCAGAGTGAATAGTTGATGTGACACACACACACACAGACACGGGTTGGAATGGCCATCTCAAGTTAAAGTCTCCACTTACTACTTCCCGTGTTTGTGTTCTACGGTCTGTCCTGCTGCAGTTCTTCGACAAGAAAATCTCTTGTTAAGGATTTTACAGTTGTTTGAGGGAAATTTTAATTTTAATTATTTGTTTTCTTTTTGTAGTCCTAACAACAATGTGATGTGTAGATTGAGGTGGATAAATGGAACAAATGTGGTTCAAAATTATTGTCAAAATAAAGATTTTTTCGATGCAAATAGAGTTTGGTGGAGATGGCATCAGATGGAATCTTATGTTCAAATTAGAATATATGTTTGAACTGGAGACTAGGATGAAGTACGAAATGAGTATATTGAAGAGATATGCCCGATCAAATCATTCTCTAATATTAAAATTAGATTATATAAATGGAGGATTAGGATTAAGTGAGAAACCTTTTGTTTTTAGTGTTAACACAGGGACGGACACCTTTCTCTCTCTCTCTCTCTCTCTTTTTTCTTTTTTTAATTAGAAGATTGTCTATCACTTGTACAATAATACTATATTAATCTCAATGTCTCAACATAGATAATACCCTTTAATGTTAAAGAGAACTCTTTTTTTCGAATTAAGATATGCGTCGGCATCAATGGCTTTAGAACCACAGTTGCCACCCTTCATTCATCTATTATATGTATGGGGGGAAAAATAAAAAATAAAAAGAATTCATTGTGTTGTACTAGATTGAGGTGTATTTCCATTCTATTTTATTATCTTAACTAGACTAGGAATCTCTCATTTTTATATGCATACACATTAAGTTCAATTCTGAAGCTAAAAACAAATCTAGCAAAGAGAGCATCTGAAAGCAGACAAAATAGTTCCATCCACAATGTACATCGATCGACACTATATCCAAGTACTACTGTTTTTTATTTCACAGAGTTTATTGTGTGATTGAAGAAACCTAAGACAGCATGCATCTTCTCTGACCTGTTTATGTTTGGTCTATTAGCTGACCATATATACCCCCATCCATATTAAAATACATATTACGGTTAATTCTGATCTTTAGCATAATAATATTTATAATTTAAAATTAAAATTAATATATCCTTCAAAAATATTTATTATAAAAAAAATAAAAAAATTATTATATTAAGCTAACCCGTGCTATAAAAATCGAAGGTATAGAGATCTACCGATCATGACAATAAAAATAAAAGAGACCACGGGTCTTATAAAAATTTAAGTGTCCATGAACCCTAAAATTAAGGAATCTATCAAAATATACCCAAAAAAAAAAAAAACTAAGTTGCAATTTGTTGAATATCCCAAACGAGCATCCTTCCAGATGACAGTTTTATTTTTTAAATACTTTAACATAAAAATATTAAAAAAACATGAAAGAACAAATAATTGATGAAATAATAAGGTATTTATTTATTTTAACTTGAATATAATTATAATGCTCCCAGGCGAGACAGCTGTCCGACACGTGGAGGTCGGTCGGGCATTGGAACTTGGTCAACCTTATCTGTTGCAGTGTGTCGCCTGCGTCTGCGTGCCAACGGCAGACCCTCCACCTTGGGGGCGCCCATTAATTGGCTGAGACCGGGGCCCCGGTCTCTGGCCCCACCATCTCCAGCCTGGAGCCACTTCATTCACCATGGTGCTTTATATGCTAAATTACCATTTTACACATATATATATATATATATATATATATGGGTAATATGGTAATTTAGCATATAAAGCACCATGGTGAATGAAGTGGCTCCAGGCTGGAGATGGTGGGGCCAGAGACCGGGGCCCCGGTCTCAGCCAATTAATGGGCGCCCCCAAGGTGGAGGGTCTGCCGTTGGCACGCAGACGCAGGCGACACACTGCAACAGATAAGGTTGACCAAGTTCCAATGCCCGACCGACCTCCACGTGTCGGACAGCTGTCTCGCCTGGGAGCGCCACCCTTAGACCCGCTGACTGCACGTGACCCGTCCATCTTTACCCCGCAGCTGTCTCCCGGTCATCTTCTTCCGCCTCGGCGAGTTCACCTTCCTCAGTGATGCAAGTTTCATAGACAAGGAAAAGAAGGACCAACTTCTTTTGTGGGTTTGATTTCTTCTGCACGTAGTACTGCCGCTGCATGTAAGTGGGCAAAGTTACAAGGTTAAATCTGGTTCTTTCATGCAGAGATCACAAGGGAGGCCACTCTGAGTTCAGACGCTTATCTGCTGTGGGTCAAAGGCACTAATAGTCTCAACTACTACATGGTCCCAAGCTTGAGAATTCCATTTTGGAGTCTGCATGAGTCGGTACTTCTCTTCCTCTCAATGGCGCAGCAGATGGGGCTATATTTCCCTGCTATTGCAGGGGGCGAAAGTAGCCAGCATGATTGGTCAAAAGTAGCAGATGAAGCCAGACAAACCCAACCCAAATCTATATGGGAAGCCAAACCGTAAAAGAACAATGACCTTGTTGCACCCTTGGATTATTGCACCTTCGAGCTTCAATCTGTTCTTTAGACTTGACATCGTAGGATACAGGTACTGGCTAACCTATATAATTATACTGTATGCATGCTTTTACAGGCACCATAGAAGTTATGGCTAAGTCCATATAATACACAGTTACTATGTGAGTAAACTCTCTCTCTCTCTCGCTCTCTCTCTCTCTCTTATGGCTAAGTCCATATAATAGACAGTTACTATGTGAGGAAACTCTCTCTCTCTCTCTATGGCCAAGTCCATATAATAGACAGTTACTGTGCGAGTAAACTCTCTCTCTCTGTCTCTCTCTTCGGAGCCATTTCATCTGCTTTCCAGACATTTTGTGCACAACCCCACCATCTTTTCCTTCTCTCAGAACCCACCTTCCTCCATCCAAAACTCAGCTCTGAGACTACCTTTCTGTCTGAGGAGGACAGTAACGCAGATCCAGCATCATGCGTTCTGCTGCAAAGAATTCTTCGTGGCTTATGTTTGTTCTTGAAGGATCGGAGAAAGGAGCCGCTGGCTCTTGAGTGATTTCCTGGCTTTGCTGGACTAGATCTACCTCGATGTATTGATTTTTCTGCTGGAGATGAGATCTGTCTTGTGGGAAAAAGAGATCGTTTGTTATATAGCTCGGTCAGTGGTGCAATTAAGAGAGAAGGCCTCTGCTGATGGTCCTGGAGATTAAACTCATCTCGGTTAATTCTCGACTCTTTTGAAGTACGAATCTGAGTTGTTTTTTGTTTCTGAATATTACTGTAAGCGATTCAATCGGTGTAAAGCGCACTGAAACACCCTGGAGTCTATCCAAGAAGGAAGAAGAAGAACAAGAAAAATTTCATCTTTGGAGTTGGTTTGAAGGAGAAAAGGTTAAAGCTTTGAATTCAAAAGCAAGAGAAGAGAATCTTTGAGAGCGAGGTGAAGAAGAGCGGAGAAGAGAAGCTGGCAAACAAGTGGTGGGAGAGAGTAGATGTGTCAGCGATGGCCGGGATGGAATCCGGAAGTGCAAGCGGCGGCGATGGAAGTTCTTCGCGCTACCTCCACCACCTCCTTCGCCCGCCGCAGCCGTCGACCCAAATCCCGCCGCAGGAATCCGAACCCTCCACGGAGGAAAGCCCCAAGCTTTCCTCCGACCGTGGCGGCAGCGATCATCCCTCTGACTCCTCCCCGGCGGGCACCTCCGGGGGCCCCGTCCGCCGCCCCCGCGGCCGTCCCCCGGGCTCCAAGAACAAACCGAAGCCCCCGATCATAGTCACGCGCGACAGCCCCAACGCCCTCCGCTCCCACATGATCGAGGTCGCCAGCGGGGCGGACGTCTTCGAGTGCGTATCCGAGTACTCTCGGCGACGGGGGCGGGGGGTCTCCGTCCTCAGCGGCACCGGCGCGGTAACCAACGTGGCCCTCCGCCAGCCCGGGGCGTCGCCGCCGGGGAGCATGGTGGCCACGCTCAGGGGCCGGTTCGAGATTCTGTCGCTGACGGGGACCGTCCTCCCGCCGCCGGCGCCTCCTGGCGCCAGCGGGTTGTCAGTGTTCTTGGCCGGAGGGCAGGGGCAGGTGATGGGAGGCAGCGTGGCGGGGCCGCTGGTGGCGACGGGTCCAGTGATGCTGATGGTGGCGTCCTTCGCCAATGCGGTATACGAGCGGCTGCCACTGGAAGGCGAGGAGGAGGAAGCAGCTGCCGCGCAGACCCAGCAGCCGGCAGTGTCGCAGTCTTCGGGCGTTTCCGGAGGCGGCGGAGACGGCGGTAGTGCTAGCGGCGCCGGCGGTGTTCCCTTCTATAACTTGAGTGGTAACATGGGGAGTTACCAGTTCCCAAGCGATGCTTTTGGATGGGGTGGTGGTGGGATTAGGCCACCTTTCTAATCCTTCGTAGCTGAGACTTCATTGTTCTGCCGATTCATATCCATCGCTGTCAGAGAAAGAAGATTGAGTCTTCTTGTTGATCTATGTTTGGCTGGAGAAATGGAAATGCTAAATAGATGAAGTCATTGCATCTCTTCTGCTGTCTCAAAAATAGATGAGATCTTGAGACACAGATATATCAAACTATCAGATGCATGATGGCAATGGAGAAGAAGAAGATAATATCACAGAGAAGTTGAAGACAATGAGAAGGCACAGAGGTTTCCAAGGTGAGTGGATTTGAAATCCATGCCTGCATGCTATTTCCAGTCTCATGACTCGTTATCTTGTCTCTCTTGTTTTCACATCTTGTCTCTTCCTTCGTCCAATGTTATGAGATATGCAGCAACTGTATTCTGATATTGAGTTGCAGAGATTTCCTGTCTTCCATAACACAATGACTCCAATGTGTACCATAAGTACATCAGCATTGCATTCTCAAGTACCGATTCAGTGGTGTTTACATCATGCGGCCATGGAAGTCTTGAAGAAGAGGCTTAGCTCCCAAGCACTGGACCACGCATTACATGCATGTGGACTTCCTTTCGTGCTGTCTTTTGATTTGCCAGTTAGCTAGTACACACTAAGCAGACAGATGTTAAACCCTGGACTATTTCCAGTTGCTGGCAAATGCGATAGGAGAGACCAGAGAGGGCCTTGATGAAGAGAGAGAGAGATGATGCAGTGTTGTTGTCGTTGTGCATGAAAGACAAACTTCATCGAAATGTTGATTGCAGGCTGACAGATACCCATCATCTGCTTTCATCTTTTCCATCACTTCAAAAACATATGGTATTCTTTTTGGTAGTCTCAGAGGATGAGTAGGTCTGAAATTGACTAAAGACAAACACCATAGTTACCGTGACATACTACCTATTTACATGTGGTAACTCCTGTTTACGAAGTGTACTACATAGTTCTTATTGGTTCCATGAACTCAAAGGAAAAAGATGGTATATGCTCCACTGTGGTCGTGTTTTCTTTCATTGTGGAGCTGTCTGCTGACACAGTTGCATTAAAGAGTCATAGGCTTAGGTGGCCGAACAATTACTCCTCTTAGTTCATGTGATAACTCTTCATGTACACCTCTTGTTTGCTAGCGTCCGCCATGCATGCATGGACACACACACACTCTCTCTCTCTCTCTCGTGGATTTTCTAGTTTGAGAGGCTTTTGCACCTGCAAGTGTTTGCTTTGAGATCTTCCTGCTCATTGTTGTCGACAACTTTTTACCTTTATCTACGTTATAATCTAACATCAATTTAGCTGTTTCCTAATGCTCTTGAGATTATTGATCACCCAATCAGAACTTTTCTGCTGGTATTAGAACGGATAGCAGATTGTTGGCACTTAAATGTTAATTGCATATAAGAGGGGCTATTAAAGTTCAGTATGTATACATTGAGCTCTTTTCTCGACATCCTCTGCTACCATGAAAACTATCTTTTGATTGGGTGTTTAAGCTCTTGAGATCGAATCTAGGTGTTCTTCTAGAAGAACAAGCCAGATTATCCGCAAGCCAATGGGCTATAAAATATAAGAAGGGTCCATGCCTTGTATGTAGAACACTAGCTTTCTGAGACCTAAAGCTTAAAAATGCTGCATTGAGAACAGATCCAAATTTGAAATATCAAATAGTAGTTTGTAAACAAAATTCTGAACAATTGTTCATAATCAATGGACTATGATACTGACGTTGTGTAGTTTGGTATAGGGCTGACAAAATGAGCAACAAGAACTGGTTTGCATCAGGAATGTGCCATTAATGCATGCTAGCAAATTTGAATTCATACTGTGTGAATGACATAATGCCTATTTTGATACCAGAAAAGAAAATAATATTAAGACTACTATAGAACAAGGCCTTTCAGGAAACAATTGTCTTTTCTACTTGTTTGCAAACAAATGGTTGAAATTTTCTACCATATAATGGTTAAAAGTATTTTGGTAGTAGAGATAATGGAATCAAGAAAGAAATATCTATTTTGCATGTAAAAGACTTCTACGTTGCTTCCCTGACTATATACCTCTATCCTCTTCTCTAGCGGGCAAATATTAACCGTTGTAGAAAGACGTCCAACTCTGTTGTTAGACTCGATATTATATATTTGAAGTAGATTGATCTTAGTTTCTCATCGTACAACCTTTTTATCTTGAAACCCCCTTTGTCCTTAGTTGGGACAAACAAAATGTATAATTACTATTAACAGTTCATCCCCAAAAAAAAGGACTCAACCACCAGCTATAATCACTAACTTATATTGTGTGGGAATTATTCATAACACAAAGAATCAAAAACTTGACTGAAACATTAAAATCTCTCCAAACATATAATTGCCACCCATTTAAAATCAGACCAATAAATAAAAGAATGTCATTGTGGTTGTATGATTTATCATCAACATCGGAAGCAATATCTGTCGAAAATCATGCTAATTAATCACAGAAGGAAGTTACTTCGATTGTATAATCTAAGGAAGTGATTACGAATCCTTTTCCATTGCACACTAGTAAACAATAATGGAACTACCCACACTTTTGTTATATGGGTCAGATACAATTCCACTAACCTTGGACATGGGTTGACTTGGATTTGACCTGGCCCAACACAGCGCAATTCAATTTTAAGTTGGGCTTGGTGACTAGTAATCGTGTTAAATATGTCACTTTTGGACTAATTTGTTTGAGTTTGATATCACAATTGAGTTGATTAAGTTATGGGTAAAATCTTGTTGTGAAAAGATTGATTGTATCATCCTACATATGATTTACAAACCGTGTTGAGCGAATTAAGTATATAGTGTAATAAGTCCAATGAACAACTCAACAAAACGTCGGTGCCTCGAAAAGAGAAGGCTCGAGTGTTATTATAATATCTCGTTTCTCCAACTCTCTAATTGATGTGAAATTAGTGTTGTACTATCTTATTTTCTTATATATGAACAGTTTTAAGATAATATTATATATATTAATTATTAGCATAAAAATTATAATTATATTATTATGTAAAAATTTTAATATCAAAAACTGAAATAAAGTAATAGATTATGATTACATATATTTCAAAACCATTTATAATAACTTTATTCTGGTCTACAAATGTATCGACATCCGATTTAACGATATCGATATATAAGGAGAACCATATTTACCTTTTACTCTATTTTTATTTTTCACAAGATTGATGAAATATGGACTAAGAGAGATTAATAATAAATCTATAGTATTAATTTCTAGTGATTGGTTTTTGTGAGGTCTTGTCATTCTATAAGTGAGAATAAAGGATTTAAGATTGTAATTAGAAGAATCTCTTTCATCAACGTAATCTCTTAAGGAATTCTATCATAAGTGAACTTATCTTTTTATTGGCTGATAATAGAAGTTTAATTAGATCTATAATATATCTCACCCAATTAGATAAAATCATATAATTTAATATTCTCCCATATAATCTATTAGTTAATAAGATATAAATATATATAAAAATTTAAAAATTAAAATAAAAATAAAAAAATATTTTAAAAAAATTTCCATAATTGGATTCTAAAAGTTTTGAAAAGTATTTAATATGTGGTTATGAATTTTAAAATAAATTAATAAGTTTAATAAATATAATAATATTATATTAAGTTTAACTATAATACAAGTCATAATAATCATGTCATTAATATCATACTTTCTTTTGTGTACCATAATACTATTAATTTTTTCTAATATAGTCCATAATGATAATTATAATTTAGAATCATTATAAACTTAAAATTCATATCAATTCTATAAAAACCATTGCATAGAATTTCATAATCAACTTTTATTGAATCATAAAATATAAAAAAATAATATTCTAACAATTCTAGATAAAAAAACTAAATTTTTAGAATTATAGAAATATACAATACATCTTTAGGATCTATCAAATGAAATCGTCTTTAAATATAGACAATAAGTAACTATAACTATTGTTTAAGATGATTCTTTATAATAATGAATCTTTTATACTCATTTAGGCTTTTTTAGGTTAAAATAAAATTTTATCTATTATTAATAACATGAGATAAAGCACTAAGTATAATTCATCAAATATTAAAAGAGATGCCTATAATATTTGATTTAAAAATATACAAATGTCAATTTATATATTTTTCTTTGAAAGTAAATCTTATAGTCTTTCTTTACATAATATTTTTTACCACAAAAGTAATATTTTACTAAAAAGATTTTTCTTATATAGTTTGTATAGTCTTTATAAACCTAACAGATTTATTTGGTGAACTATGATTAAGTTTTTTTTTTTACCAACTCCTCAATTAGAAATCAGAATATCATGAGATTTTTCTCATTTTAATATTAATTCTTTCACATATTAATCTGCTCATTTAAGTCTCATCTATCTTTTATTTATGTTGTTATAAAAAAAAACTTATATATATATACATATATATACATATATA
>LVTN01000995.1:84305-106726 GCA_001649415.1 Musa itinerans | reverse complement strand
AGGTTCTGTGGGAACAAATCCGAGAAGTCCTGGAGCTTGCTAAAGAAGCTCGTCGGAACTCGCCAACGTGATCATAGTCTTGACTCCGGCGCAACTCCTGCTGCATGTCTTACTTTCATCGTAGTTAATCCTGCACACTTATCTCAACATATGGATTAGATAACAAATGACAATTGACTTCATCATCAAAATCCGAGATTCAACACTATCTTGCCTATCTCAAGAATCAAAATATGCTAACTTGCACATCTACCAAAATTTACAAACTTGCAAAACTCAAAATTATTGCTAGCTTGCATGTAAAATGATATCAAATTTTGCTAGCTTGCGCTTTGCCAAGGAAGCAAAAAATTATACTTCTCAAAAGAGAAGAAAAAAAATTACTTACTTGCATGATGATAAAACTTGAGATTATATTTATAATGCAATGATTTGAAACTTGCTAAATACACTTCTCCTTTTTGTTAATGACAAAGGGGGAGAAGTTATGATGACAATCATGCATGGAACGATGTATTGAAAATTTTATTATACATGATTTTATGTTCACATGATTGCTTTGACTTGAATTCAATTTGAATTCAAGGTTCATCTCAAATATGCCATATTAATAGGGGGAGTTAAGGTTAACTTTGTCATCAATTGGTTGTCATCATCAAAAAGGGGGAGATTATTGAATCTCGGATTTTGATGATGAAACCAATTGATAGTGTTTATGATTTGATTTACGTTTTGAGTGATGTAGGAAGATTCGATCAGGGAGAGACAATTAAAGCAAGAAGAATTATGTTGGGCCGGAGAAAAATATGTTAGGAGATTGGACGTTGGGCCGAAGGATCGGTCGACGAATCGACAGAAGGCTTCGGGCCATGGATTCAGGCATCGGGCCAAGAAGAGTGGAAATTACACTAAGAAAATTGGAGTTGCGGAGGTCAACTGACTGATTGGGTAATAGGCTGCAAGAGATAACAATGCGCCGAATAGTCGAACGAAGCATCGATAAACCAATGACATATCGGATAACACTTGATTCAAGCTTTGTAATAATTGTCTAGATAAAAGTAGGTTTTAAGTATGCAGGATTAACTACGATAGCAAGGCATAAAGCAAAATGAAGTCCCAGAGTCAAGAACGAGATTTTGTTGGGAGTTCGAGAGTTCGTCAGAAGTCTGGACATTCGTTGGAAGTTCTGTCGGAATTGACCAAGAAGTCTAGGAGTTTGCCAAAGAAGCTCATCGGAACTTGCAAAGAAGATCATTGTGAAGTCTAGGAGCTTGCTAGGAGACTGTTGGAATATTGTTGAGAGATCGGCGGAAGTTCGCTGGAAGATCGCTAGAAGTTCGCCGGAAGAAACCTAGACTTACAGACTTATTTAGCTTAGTAAATGTCTTAAAATTCGTAGTTAGCACATAATTGGGTTGGAATTGGGTCAACTCAATTCGGGGTCAATTGGGCCTAAGTTTGGGCTGTGTTGGGCCAAGTGCAAGATCCAAACAGCGACCCAACAAGTGGCACCGTCGTGGGACAGTCTCCGAGACTATGTAAAGCGATGGTACCATCAGACTGGGCGGTGGTACCACCAAGTGGCAGTGTTAGGTGATGGTACCACTAGTCTGGGCGGTGATACCGCCTAGACACAGTCTTCCAAGCGATGGTCTCGCCTAGTGTCATTGTTGTAGGCGGTGGTACCACCAGGACCCAGGAAACCCAAGATGAGACTCTTTTAGGCTCCAAGTTTGAATCCACTTGAAGCCTATAAATACCCCTCTCATCCCTGGTTAATATACACAAGCACAGAGAACTTAAAAGTGAGAAAATATTGTAGAAATTATTTGAGAGATCCCCTCCTCTAGCTTAAATTTAGAATTCTGTTTAGAGAGGAGTGTGTGCTTGTAAAAGGTTATATCCTAAACCTATGAAAAGGAGAATAGGGGTGTAAAAGGGTAGTTAGTCTTCGTCCATTAAAGGAAGACCGTTAGTGGATGCTAGTGCCCTTGACGGAAGAGGAATCAGGAGTGGTTGTAGGTCACGACGATTGAACCACTATAAAATCTGGTTTGTATTTCTTTTGAGTAATTTACTTTAACTGCAAACTGCCTACTTATTGCTTTGACTACGCTCCCTTACGCTTCTAAGTTAATATCTTTCCAATTAGTTTTTAATGTATGAAAGATTTACGAAATCGACGTTTTTCCACTACGCTAATTCACCCCCCCACTTAGTGCCGACTTGTTCCTAACAATAATAAGGCATCATCAACCATCCAAAATTTCATGAGCAAATCAATCAGTGAACTTATTCTCCAATGAGCACTTGCACTGTATCCTTAGTGTCCCCACATGAGCAGTTATGAGACCAATTGCCTCCATTATATGGACGGGTATACAGCACACCAGTCTATCTAGTTATCTCGATGTCCCTCTTAAGTAACCTATGACCAGGATTATTTAAGGTCTGTGTTTAAAGGTGAATCGGTCTTATTATCATGATCTTATCATGATTTGATTCCCATTACATAAATCTACGGACATCACAATATATATGTATATATGCAACAAGCAATATAAAGTGATAAAAATACCAATATATAATAAGGAAAAAGAATATGTATCATGTCACATATGCCATCACTCACGTGATTAGCTTGTAGGGCACCTATAACTAGCAACTAGTGCTTGGCTTGTCCCAATCCTGGTACAGAGACACCATTGTCGAAAGGTTTGGCATGGGATATCGTTTTCTAGGAGTATGTCTCTAAAGACTCCTGAAGAAAGGGCGAACATGGATAGGATACCCTATGACTCAACGATACGGTCTATCATGTATGCCATGACTATGTACCAGGCTTGATATAGCGCATGCTCTAAGTGTCACGAGCAGGTATCAAACACATCTAGGTTTGGAGCACTAGAGAGTAGTAAAGTGTATCCTTAAGTACTTGAGAAGAACTAAGGATCTTTTATTGGTATATGGAGGTAGGAGCCTCAGGGTTAAGGGCTACACGGACTCGAGCTTCTAATCCAATATCGATGATAGCAAGCCTAATTCAAGGTATGTGTTCACCCTGAATGGAGGAGCAGTATGCTGGAAGAGTTCCAAGCAAGACACTACTGCTGCATCGACCACAAAGGCGGAGTAAATTACTACGGTAGAGGCGACAAAGGAGGGAGTCTGGATGAAGAAGTTTATCACAGATCACACCTCTCTTAGATTGATCACAAAGCTAAAGAAATAGGGGGAGGACACATAGTACTTTTTCAACACTTTCACAACCCACTTTTGTTCACACTTTTATTACACTTTCAGGAAAGAGGGGTATTTATAGGCCATAATAGCTTCAAAAATAGAGCCAAAAAAGTGTCTCATCCCGAGTTTCCGGGGTACTGGTGGTACCACTACCATTATTGGGCGATACCATTGCCTACAAACTGACATTAGGGGTACGATTGCCTAACAGACCTCAGAGACCAGGCTCTGGCGGTACCATCGCTTGATAGGGTGGTACCACTACTTGGCAGCATTAACTACTGACGGTACCATCGCCCAGTCTGGGCGATACTACTATCTAGTTTGGAAGGTACCACCGCCTAGACCACTTGGGAGGCTGAGCCTTAAGCGATACCATTGCCTACTCTAGGCGGTGCCACCGCACGTGGCTCCAAGTGGTTGAATGGGCCATCTAACCGGCCTAATTCAGCCCTGTTTTGGGCCTAATTGGCCTCTAATTGAGTTAATAAGATTTCTCCTAAAATTAACTCAAATTAAAATCCTAACTATGATAGTTAAGGCTAAAACAATTACGATACACATAATCTAAGTTGTCCGACATGTCAATTATTCAACCGAACTCTCGGTGAACTTCCGGCGAACTCCCAGCGATCTTCCGACGAGCTTTCGACGAACTCTCAGTGATCCTCCAGTGAGCTTTCAGTGAACCTTCGGTGAGCTTTTGACGAACTCCTTGTGAACTTCTGGCGAGCTTTCACTACATCGTCTAATCCTTTAGTGTATCCCCCAATTCATCCGACCCGATGCCCGATCATTGACTCCGGCCCAACTTAGATTTTTCTTTAATCATTTTACCTTTCTCATGATCGTAGTTAGTTCTGCATCACTTATCTCAACACATGGATTAGATCATTAATTCACCAATTGATGTCATCGTCAAAATCCGAGATTCAACATCGATTTCAATCCTAACATTAGTATCATGTATGTTATTCCCAAAGTGATGTTGATTTATTTTTGGTATCATGCATGAAGTGATGATGAATTGTAATGTTTTGAAATAGTGCATGTTACATTTTGATAATTTGAAACTATAATGATGCACAATGTATGAAATTTTTGATATGATATATTACATTTGATCACTATGATCAAATTTGTTTGAACTTGAATTCAAAAGTTATGATTCCTTTTGAATACAAGTTTTCCTTATCTCAATATGGCATATAGATAGGGGGAGTTAAGGTTAACTTCGTCATCAATTGGTTCTCATCATCAAAAGGGGGAGATTGTTGAATCTTGGATTTTGATGATAAAATCAATTGATGGATTAATGATCTAATCCATGTGTTGAGAAAAGTGATGTAGGATTAACTACGATCATGAAAAGGCAAAATAATTAAAGAAGAATCGAATGTTGGGCCAAAGTCAAAGATTAGGCATCGGGCTAGAAGAATCGAGGGATATGTAGAAGGTTCAGACGATGGATTGGAAGCTCGTCGAGAGTTCACCGAGAGTTCGTCGAAAGCTCGCTGGAAAATCGCCAAGAGTGCGCCGGAAGTTTCACCGGGAGTTTGGATGAACAATTAATGTGCCGGACAACTAAGATTGCTTGCATTGTAATTATTTAGCCTTAATTATTATAGTTAGGGTTTTAATTTGAGTTAGTTTTAGGAGAAATCTTACTAACTCAATTAGGGGCCAATTAGGCCTGAATTAGGGTTGAATTGGGCTTGTTGTTTGGCCCATTCAATGATCCTTAGTTGGCCTAGGCAGTGGCACTACCTAAGGCTCGGCCTCCTAGGTAGTCTGGGTAGTGGTACCGCCTAAACTAGGTGATGGTACCACCAACAATTAATGCTGCCAGGTGGTGGTACCACACAATAATGACGGTGGTACCACCAGTACCTCGAAAATTAGGGATGAGACACTTTCTGGCTCTATTTTTGAAGTCATAGGGGCCTATAAATTCCCCACTCTTTTTTGTATGAAAGAGCACTAAAAGTATGAACAAAAGTCTTGAGATTTTGAGTTATAAAAGCTTAAAAAAGTACTAAGTGTCCTCCTCCTCCTTCTTTAGATTTGTGGTCATTCTAAGAGAGGTGTGAGGCTTGTAAAGGTTATCTCCTAAACCTGTGAAAAGAAGAAAAAGTTATAATAGAATAGTTGGTCTTCGCTTATTGAAAGAAGACCGTTAGTGATCGCCGATGGTCTCGATGGAAGAGGAATAAGAAGTGGACATAGGTCACGACGACTGAACCACTATAAATCCGGTTTGCACTTTCTTTATGCATTTCATTGCTATTACATTTTGAGTTAATTGCTTAGTTTACTTACTCTAAGTCAAGCACGCTTTCATTATCGTTTTTGTCGAATGAAGATTTTCCAAAATCGATATTTTTATCAAAAGCACTAATTCACCCTCCCTCTTAGTGTCGATTTCAGTCCTAACAGCATCATCATCATAATTTCATATCATCAAGGTATAACGTGCATAATTACAAATTATTATTACTTTGGTCATAACATGCATGATACCAAAACATAAGATTTTAAATCATCATTACTTCAAATCATCATGCATAATTTCAAGATATAAACTCATCAAACATGATTTCAAATCATCATGCATAATTTCAAAATATAAAATTATCAAGCATGATACCAAAATATTTACATTTGCATGATACCAAAACATTTACATTTTCAAAACATTCATCATTTCTTCAACATTATTTTCAACTCATTCATTATTACTTCTCCCCCTTTGTCATCAACAAAAAAGAGAAGTACAACTAGCAAGTTTTACTTCATTTTAGAACATGCAAGCTAGTAAGTTTTTGATATATGTTAGCAGTTTTGCTTCTCTTGAGATATGCAAGATAACACTTCCCTTTCTCCCTTTTATCATTATAAAAAGAAGAAGACAGGAAGAATTCAATGGTGTAAAAATTTCAATCATCATATGAATGAATGAGAGATCTAACTCATAAATTCGAAATATCATGAATCACTTTGACAAATCTTCTTTTGTAAAGGAGGGAATCATAAGAAGTGATCTTGATACAAAAAGAAAAACTCAAGTCATAAAAACTGAGAAATCAAGATAATGATTCGAAAAATATATAAAAAACATTCATGCATTTGGAAGATTTAACATGCATATTTCTCTTCTAATAAAATCGAAGTGCTCTTCATTTAATGGTTTTATAAAAATATCTGCTAATTGATACTTTGTATCAATAAATTCTAAAGATATATCATGATTATTAACAAGATATCTAATAAAATAATATCTAATGTCAATATATTTAGTTCTAGAGTGTTGAATATGATTATTTGTTAAATATATTACACTAGTATTATCACATTTTATAGGGATATTTTTTAAATAAATTTCATAATCTTTTAAAGTATTTTTCATCCAAATAACTTGTGTATGTCATGCACTTACTACTACTTATTCAGCCTCGACTATAGATAGTGTAATAGAATTTTGTTTCTTGGATGATCCAGAAACAAGTAAATGAATTGAGAGTTGACATGTTCCAAACATACTTTTTCTATCTATTCTACATTCGGTAAAATCAATATCAGCATAAGCAATCAATTCAAAATTTTTAGTTTTTGGATACCATAATCCTATTTTAGAAGTTTATTTTAAGTATCTAAAAATCCTTTTAACAACTTTTAAGTGAAATTGCTTGGGATTAGATTGAAATCTAGTACATAGTCCAATACTAGATATAATATCAGGTCTAGTTGTTGTGAGGTATAGTAAACTACCTATCATACCCCTATAAGTTTTTTGATCAAAACATTCTCTATCTAAATTTGTAGAAGTTCTCATTGGTATATTAATAGCCTTAGCACTATCCATATTAAATCATTTTAATAGATCTAAAACATACTTAGTTTGACTAACAAAAGTTTCATCACTAAGTTGTTTGATTTGCATTCCTAAGAAAAATATTACTTCACCTATTAAACTCATTTCAAATTCTTGGCTTATACTTTTGGCAAAAGTTTCACATAAATACTCATTTGAAGAACCGAAAATGATATCTATCAACATAAATTTGAAGAATTAGAAAATTATTTTTAAAATATTTAATAAACAATATGGTATCGACCTTACCTTTCAAAAAATTATTCTTAATGAGAAATGAACTAAGTCTCTCATATCAAGCCCTTGAGGCTTGTTTTAATCCATAGAGAGCCTTAGATAACTTAAACATATGGTTAGGAAAAAGAGTATTCTCTAATCCGGATGGTTGTTCAGCATAAACTTCTTTGGAAATAAAAACATTAATAAATACACTTTTAACATCCATTTGAAATAACTGAAAATTATTACAAGCATAGGTAAGGAGAATCCTTATGGTTTCAAGTCTTGCCACATGAGCAAAAGTTTCTTCATAATAGATTCATTCTTCTTGGTTGAAACATTTGGCCACTAATCTTATCTTGTTTTGAACCACAATACCAAGTTCATCTTGCTTGTTTCTAAAGACTCATTTAGTCCCAATTACAAGATGGTCACTAGGTCTAGGAACAAGCTTCCATACCTCATTTCTCTCAAATTGATTTAATTCCTCATATATTACAAAAAATCATGAATCATCTTTTAAAGCATTATCAATGCATTTGGGTTCAATTTAAGATAAAAAGGCAACATTAGCACAAAAAATTTTAAAAGAATAACGAGTTTAAAGACCTTTTGATGTATCTCCAATGATTAGCTCCTTAGGATGAGCATCTACATACTTTCATTCCTTGGGTAAGGAATCATTGGAAGTTGATGCATCCAAGTTGCTAGGGAGAGGAAAATTTTCATTCAAATTTAAAGTATCAAAATCAAAATCATAATTAAAATTATTTTTCTTAAATTTAAAAATCTCATTAAAAACAATATGAATAGATTCCTCAATAACTAAAGTTCTTTTATTAAAGATATGATAAGCTTTAGAAATAGAGGAATATCCAAGAAATATGTCTTTATTGGATTTTACATCAAATTTTCCTAAGGCATCTTTTTCATTTAAAATAAAATATTTACAACCAAAAACTTTAAAATATGAAATGTTAGGTCTTTTATTATTCTACAATTCATAATGAGCTTAAGAAAGTAATGGTCTTACGAGAACCCTATTCGTAACATAGCATGCCATGTTAATGGTTTCGGCCCAAAAATACTTGGGTAGGCTATGTTAATTAAGCATGGTTCTTATCATTTTTTATAAACTCCTATTTTTTGTCTCAACAACTCTATTTTGTTATGGGTTTCTTAGAGTAGAGAAGTTACAATTATACCCATTTAAATCAAAAAAATTTTAAAAGTCATGGTTTTGAAATTCACCACCATGATCACTTTGAATAGAGAAAATCATAAAACCCTTTTTATTTTGAACTAGTTTACAAAATTTTAAAAAATATTTAAAGCAATTACTTTTATGTGCCAAGAAGTATGAACAAATATATCTACTATAATCATCAACTATCACAAAAGCATAATAACTACCTCCTAGGCTTGTGATATTAATTGGTCTAAATAAATCTATATGGATTAATTGTAGTGGTCTAAAAGTACTTACTTGATTTTTAGATACTCTTTATTTGTTTACTTAGCTAGCATGCATCATAAATTTTATCTTTGATAAATTTTATTTTAGGCATACCTCTTACATGTTCTTTAGTTATAATTTGTAAAATTAGTTTCATACTTGCATGGCCTAATCTTCTATGCCAAAGCCATGCATCACTATTTAAAATCGAAAAGCAAGTTTCATCACAAAAGTCATCAAGATCAATAGTATATATATTATTAGTCCTTAAGGCGATCAAAGATATATTTTTATGTGATATTTCTTTAATGCAAGCATTAGATTCAAATTTGATGTCATAACCCTTATCACATAATCGACTAATGCTTAGTAAATTATGTTTTAAACTATCTACTAATAAAATATTTTTAATTAAGAGGTTTGATTTATTACCTATATTTCCTTTGCCAATAATATTTACTTTGTTGTTGTCTCCAAATGTGACAAATCCTTCATCTTGGCTAGTGAGCTTAGAGAATTATGTTGGATCTCCGTTCATATGTCTTGAGCATCCACTATCAAGGTACAATCTCTTGCTCCTAGCTTTTGATTGCAGACCTATCTATAGGAAAGGGGTGTTCGCTTTAGGTATCCATTTAGCTTTGGGTCCCTCATGAAAAGATATACCTATTTTGACTAATGACATTAAGTTATTTATGGTTCCCTTAGGAACCCATTAATTTGTGTGAGCTATATTTTTTAAATAAATATTTATAAGCAAAATGTCCATACCTATCACAAAAATTATATTTATTTTTAGGAAAACCATGCAAAATGTCCTTTAACGAAAGTAGTTGGCTTTTGTTGAGTGTTACTCACAAAGTCAATTCCTTCTTTTCTACGAACATGACCCTCATTAGCAAGGAACATGTTTAATGATTGTTACCAATATTAAATTTTTCTAAAGTTTGTTGTAATATTATATTTTCTTTCTTATGTGAATCTAGCTATTTACACTTAATACAAGGAGTTAAAATATAATTATCATGCTCATTTTTTAATTTTTCAAATTTACTAGAGAGAGAAGCATGATCATTTTTTAACAACTTATATTTTTTACCAACTAGCTTATTCATCATATAAATTATTAAAAACATTAAGTAATTCATCATAAGATAAATGAGATTCGATTGAGTCACTTACCTCATCATTGAGCACCATTAGAGCGTAGTTTGCTACCTCATCTTCATTGGTTTGCTGTTCATTTTTTGATACACTCGATTCGTTCCAAGTTGCTTTGAGTGTTTTTTTCTTCTTTGGCAGCTTCTTCTTCAGATGAGGACATTCACTTTTGAAGTGCCCCAGCTTCTTACATTCATAACAAATGATTATGTCCTTTTTGAGTTCGCTTTTGTTCTTGGTATCTTGTTTTACAAGATTTATTTTGTTTCTTCTTATGAATTTCTTAAAATTTCTTGTTAGGAGTTCCAAGTCCTCATCATCACTTGAGCTTTCGCTCAAGCGATCTTCTTTAGTTCTAAGTACGATATTCTTCCTGTTCTTTAGAAGGTTGTTCTCAAGTTCATCATATGCCATACAAGTCATTTTATAGGTCATTAATGACCTTATAAATTCCTCAAGACGAAAGTTATTCAAGTCTTTTGCTTCTTGGATTGTAGTCACTTTTGGATCCCAACTTCTTAGAAGAGATCTTAGAATTTTATTGATAAGTTCAATATTAGAGAAACTTTTACCAAGTGCTTTCAAACCATTGACGACATCCGTAAAATGGGTGTACATGTCTCCAATGGTTTCGCTTGATTTTATTCAAAACAATTCAAAACTATGCACCAAAAGATTAAATTTAGACTCTTTAACTCTACTTATGCCTTCATGTGTGACTTCGAGTGTGTGCCAAATGTCATGTGTAGTTTCTCATATAGAAACACGATTAAACTCATTTTGTTTAAAGTGCAAAACAAAGCATTCAAAGCTTTCACATTTAAAGAAAATAATTTTTTCTTTAAATCATTCCATTCATTCATTGGTCTAAAGGATTTTTTAAAATCACATTCTACAATGTTCTATAAATCAAAGTCCATAGAAATTAGAAAAATCCTCATATATATTTTCCAATACGTGTAGTCTGTCTTATTAAACATAGGAGGATGAGTGATAAAGTGACCCTCTAGATAGATTACCAGCAAAAGCCATTTAGTCTCTCTTGGGTGTTAAACCAACAGAGAGAAACTTGGCTCCAATACCAACTGTTATGACCGTTTTGGCACTAAGAGTGGTGAATTAGTGCTTTCGTAAAACTTTGATGTTTTAGAAAATTTTCGTTTGATGAAAAATTGTATCAGAAAAGTGCTTGACTTAGAGTAAGTGAACTAAGAAATTAACATAGAAAGCAATAGTAAGAAAAAGCAAAACAGAAATTACAAATCGAGTTTATAGTGGTTCGGTCATCGCGACCTACATGCACTCCCGATTCCCCTTCCGTCGAGGCCACTAGCATTCACTAACAATCTTCTTTCAAGAAAAGACCAACTATCCTCTTACAACTCTTTTCTCCTTTTCACAAGTTTAGGAGACAACTTTTACAAGTCTCACACCTATCTTAGAATAAGCCCAAAATCAGGAGGGAGACACTTAGCACTTTACATAATTTTACAACTCAGATCACAAGGCTTTTTTTTTTGCTCTTTCATGCTTCTACAAGCAGGAAAGAATGGAGTGTTTATATACTCCAAATGGTTTTAAAAATAAAGCCAAAAAAACTCTCATCCTAGGTTTTTGAGGTATTAGTGGTACCATCACCATTACTAGGTAGTACTATCGCTTGCACCCTTAACAACTAGCAGTACTACCGTATAGTTTGGGTGATACTACTACCTACCAGACTGACACTAGGTGGTACTATCACCCAGTCTAAGAGGTACTATTGCCCAGACTAACACAGTCTAGGAGACTACGTTTGGGTAGTACCACCGCTTGACAATGATGGTACCATCGTCGGGTCTTCCGAAAAAAGTATATTTCGTACTTTTTCAACTCATAAGCGGTTCCATCGCCTAACCTAACTCTAGGTCACTAAATTGGCCTCCCAAAGAGTGCAACTCAGTCCTAGATCAGGCCTAATGGGCCCCTAATTGAGTTAGTATGGTTCCTCCCAAAACTAACCCAATTTTCATCCTAACTACGATAATTAAGACCTAAACAATTACAAGACAAAAAAATCTATGTTGTTCGTCATGTCATTGGTTTATCTGAACTCCTAGAGAACATCTAGCACATTGTCCATGTTGAATCTCATATTTTGATGATGAAACTAATTGATATGTATTTATGATTTTAATCTGTGTTTTGAGTGACGCAGGATACTTCGATCAGAATGAGATAATTAAAGCAGGAAGAATCATGTTGTGTCGGGGGAAAACATGTCAGAAGATTAGACTTCGGGACGGAGGAACGGTCGATGTATCAACAGAAGGCTTCGAGTCGTGGATTCGGGCATTGGGCCAAGAAGAGCAAATATTGCGCCAAGGATATTGGAGTTGCGGAGTCAACTGGCTGATTGGGCAATAGGCCGCAAGAGAGGACGATGCATCGAAGAATCGGACAAAGCGTCGAGGGACCAATGACATATTGGATAACTTGATTAATGCTTAGTATTAATTGTCTAGATCAAAGTATGTTTTTACATGTGCAAGATTAACTACGATAGCAAGGCATGAAGCAAAATGAAGTCCTGGAGTCAAGGACGCGATTTCGTTGGGAGTTCGAGAGTTCGTCGGAAGTTCTGGCGGAACCAATCGAGAAGTCTTGGAGCTTGCTAGAAAAGCTCATCGAAACTCGCTAAGAAGATCGTCGTGAAGTCCAGGAGCTTGCCGGGAGTCCGCTAGAACATTGCTGAGAGATCATCGGAAGTTCACCGAAAGTTCGCTGGAAGCTCGCCGGAAGAATAGACATAGGGACTTGTTTAGCTTAGCAAATGTCTTAGGATTTCGTAGTTAGCACGTAATTGGGCTTGGATTTGGGCCAACCTAATTAGGGGCCAGCTAGGCCCATGTAAGAATTGTGTTGGGCCCAATGAGAGGCCCAAACAGTACCCCAAGAAGTCTCACCGTCGTGGCACAGTCTTCGAGATTGTGTTAGGCAGTGGTACCGCCAGTCTGGGCGGTGGTACCGCCCAGCACTGCCCCCCAGGCAGTGGTACCGCCAAACCTAGGCGATGGTACCGCCCAGCACTACCCCCCAAGCGGTGGTACCGCCAGACCTGGGCGATGGTACCGCCCAAGGTAGTGTCAGTGTCAGACTAACAATGGGCGATGGTACCGCCTAGCGCAGGCGGTAGTACCGCCCATGCTCGGGGAACCCGAGGTGGGAAAGATTTAGGCTCCAAGTTTGAATCAGCTTGAAGCCTATAAATACCCCTCTCATCCCTGGTTAAAGCACACAAGTATTGAGAGTAAAAAAGGATAGAAACGCTGCTGCAATCTTGTGTGAGCTCCTCTCAAAGTTCTAAGTGTTAGAATAGTTTGAGAGAGGAGTGAGTGGGCTTGTAATGGTTATCTCCTAAACCTAGTAAAAGGAGAAGAGGGGTGTAAAAGGTGGTTGGTCTTCGCCTATTGAAGGAAGACCCATAGTGGATGCCGGTGGCCTCGACGGAAGAGGAATCAGCGGAGTGGATGTAGGTCACGACGACCGAACCACTATAAAAATCTGGTTTGCGTTTATGTCTTGAGCAATTTACTTTAACTACAAATCTTTTAATTGCTTACTGTCTTCAATTCATTTACGAACGTGTTTTAAATTAAGATCTTTACGAAAAGGTTTTCGTTGAAACCAGTTTTATCGTACGAAGTTTTTCAAACCAATGTAGTTTTTACCGCTGCACTAATTCACCCCCCCTCTTAGTGCCGACCTCAGACTCTCGATCCTAACAATCCAAGCCTTCGATATATTGCTCGATCGATCGACATATTGACTCCTGCAACATCGGATCTTGGCGCAACATCTGATTCTTCCGGCTCGATGCCCGATCTCTAACTCCGACCCAACATCTAATTCTTCTGCTTTAATTATTTTTTCTTTTCATGACCGAAGTTAGTCCTGCATCACTTTTCTCAAACAATATATTAGATCGTAAACTCATCAATTGATTTTATCATCAAAATTCGAGATTCAACAAGATTATCTAAGTCTCCTAATATATATACCATTATGAATATTATTTTTTAATATCATTTAGGACTATATCATTAATTTTATTTTAAAAGTTATTGGTCTAGGTCATGACTACAAGATCAATGTAATAATATAAAATATAGTTTAAAATAGTTTATAAATGATAAAATATTTATTATAATTCACATCTCAATATATCATCCTATGTCACTTTGATAGTTACTTGTCAAATAAAACTTAGGGATATAAGTTACAAATAATATTCACTATATTTTTAATCTAATTTATATAAAAATAGTTTAATTAATAATAAAAAAATAACCATAATAATTATTGAGCATTAATCAGCATAAAAGAAAACTCATATGAGAACTATAATCATGATAAATATAAACCATGCTTTTTATATGAAAAATAAATATCATTTCATAATTTCCTTTCATGCTTATGTATTTAATAACCATATAAATATCTAAAACAATAATTAAATTTTATAAATAACATAAGCAATTAAATTTATTTTTCCATTTAATTTTGATAAAAATATTCATTAGGTTTTATGACATAATATATTATTACCTAATTATAATTATTGAAATAATATTGCCAAATCAAAATGGTAAAATTATAAACAAAGGATATCAGCCAAAAATAATAAGTTTTATGAATGTATAATAGCAATTTTGTAATTATAGACATAAGTAAAAAGTAATTAATTTTCAAATGGCAAAAATAGCAAGAATAAACTAAGGACACATATTGGAATTTTTTTATTTCTAAAGGGTAAAACTTAAAAAATGAATTAAAGGGCATATTAGAATTATTTGATTTTTAAAAGATAAAAATATCCTTTATTTAATAAAAAATAAAACTCTAAACACTTCTCTCGTAGCCATTGTTGCATTACATTGTGCCCACGCATGTAGGTCCTCACTGATAGTGCAATGGTTGTCCACTGCTTACGCACCACCCATGGATGTCATGGTGAGTGGATGTTCTCATGCGATCGATTGATCTTCACATATGCCACTTATGGCTATCACCCTCAATAGTGCTTCTCCTGACAACAAGTTATCGATGGCAACATGTCGAACAAATATGGGTAGCATGTTATGGTTCCACCTGTTACAATGTTTGTAAATAGGTGAGAAGCACGGAGGAATAGATATAGAGATTGAATAAGATGGACAAGATAGGAAAACAGATCGACAACATTGCTAAATCATTTAAGCATCATATAATCAAAACCAAACAATACCTTTTTGAAGGGTTTTAATAAATAGATCTAACATATTTTAATATAAGGTATTTGATTTCAAAACATGGCTTAAATACTAATTGTAAGCATAAAAGCTATAATCATGTTTCTACCGTGCGAAAAAACTTTAATGCTAAAATCAAAATTAAATAACGATAGATCAAGATTAGGATTATATACCTTTGATGCTATATAGAAAACATTTATCTAATATGCAAGTACACCATCGTCAGCTCCGAAAGACGTAGTGATACCAATTTGTAAGGAAAACTAAAGTCGCATTCACCTCTTTTCATATCCTTCACAGGACCATTATAAGTGATAGAATAAGAATTACGGAGAGATGAAAAAACATTTGTAATTTCTCAATGTATATTATTATGTAACATTATGTTTTGTGCCTCTAGGAAGTCATGTCTATTTATAGGCGAGAGTAGATGATCTAGAATAAGTAATTAGGAGTATCTTCCATCAAAATTATCTCTCAAGAAATTTTATCATAATTAGACTTTCTTTCAATGCAAAAGCTATAGCTTGTTGTCATCATCACACACGCATTCGAAAAGAATGACAAGAATGATGCCAACAACTCCATCTTCCAGAATATTACCAGAGGAACTAAAGGCGTATTGAAGGTGTAAATAGCGAGGGTGACAATGGTGGGCGAGAAGGTGACAATCCTGAATGGGATCGAGAAGTGCAGGCCCTACCCACTTTAGAAGTTGGTGAGGGAGGAGATGTAGAAGATATTCCTAATGGGAGAGAAGATATGATCCTCGAGCGAAGAGCTCGATAAGGTATTCGATGCGAAATGGGATGGTGCTCCCCTCCCCAGCTCACACATACATACATTCTCATCGTTGGATGCATCAAATTAGCAATATTTTTCATATCAGATCAGCTAGAGATATTGGAATTATGCAATTCAAGATCGAAACGAGACCACATTTGTTTTATGAATTTCATGATTATATTCAAAATAAACGAAAAACAGTAATATAATAAAATAATTAACATAAGTAAATAATTTAAAGTATTTTATATATTTATTAAATTATATTGAAGCGATTCCTGTGGGAAAGTTCAGAATGAAGTTTCAGGATGAGGAAATTTATTCTGAAGGATGACCATAATCTAAACACTCATAATGAGAATTAATGACGCATTCAATGTCCCTCTCCAATCTTCAGGTCACAAATAATTGAGAAAACAACTGTTATTATAATCCACTCAAATTCGTCCTAAATTTCTGGTTAGCAGCTTAAATTGAAAGCTAAAATGCTCATGAACACGTTTCACAATCAACTACCTCCGTGGTACAGCTTTACAGAAATCTGGGTCACATATAGCAATCATGCACAGCATTCTTACTGATCGATGTGTTTAGGGAAGCCACGCATGATACCACGTACCATATTTATCTGAGCTCACAAAAAGATTCTACGATGGAAGTTGATGACCGAAGTTAATATTTAGATACCTGCAATTATTTGACTATTGCCATTCAGTTGCTAACTGCATCCTGGTTAAAATTTGCCCCGCTTATTCACAGATCAGAATGGGGCCATGACAACAAATTGGTTCAGCCTGACCCCTCTAATTCTAGGATGGAATAGAATAGATATACAAGTAGAGGGGTAAAATTTACCAGACCTGACCCCTCCTTGACTTGCCTCGTGTCTTTCCTTCTGGTTCTATACTGGATTGGAAGGACGAACATTTCCAAGGTTATTAACTGTTATCTACAGATGGTATAAAAATATGAGGATGGATGACTGGGAACTTATAAAGATCAGTCATCATCTGATAGACAGACTACATCTGAGTTAAAAGGCAACCTGACAACATCAACATGACTGAGACAATCCGCAAGTTGTTGAAGTACGATTAGTTGAGGACCAACTATCAAATTTTGGTGTAAAGTCACTAACTGGGATGAGTTAGGCTGGTTAGCTCGTCCGGAGGAGTCCTCAGTATCCACATGAAACTCGACATCAGATGGGGAGGAACCCCGACAAACAGATAGAGTATTTGAAACAGATGACCTTCTGCTCATAGGGATAGATGCAACTTGTTCCATGGTAGCTGAACCTACATTCACAAGATAGTGCTGCTGACTGGTTATCCCATTTGTACAAACTAGATTCTGAGACGGCATGGATGTGTTAGTTCTGAATCGATGCAGATGTGGAGCAGGCGCACGGGTTTCACTTCCAATTTGAAGGTTTGCCAGGGATGGAAGCATCGGGCTGAAGTGAGGTCTAACTGAATTACTTGAGTAGACTGGAGTGATCAGGCGGGCTATCTGTCCAGAAGAAATGGATGAGGCTCGAAGCCTGACCGATGCAAGTGAGGTTGGGGCTACAGCAGGCAGTACAGTAGACAGTGCAGTAGGGACAGAGGTTGACGGTGACACAGATCTCTGGAAAAACTGAGTTTGGGATGACTGAAGTAACTGCTGCATTGTTCGCTGAGCTGGAACTCAAAGAGAGGGTAATAAAAGAATGATGTCAGTATCTGCTCATCAATAGGTTGAACCCAATAATCATAAAAAGAGACAACTGAGCAAGAAAAGAAAACAAAAAAGAAATCAAGAAAGATAAATTATGCCTAAAATACATTTTTTTCGAATGATTTCATATAAAGATACCAGAATGTTCGACGTAATAACCAAAAAATGGACCTTCAGTTTGCTTAAGGAACCAAGCTGCTAAGAAAGTCTGAGAAATCCAAGTGAAAAGTGGCGATAAACCACCAACCTGGCTCTTTGAAGCCATTTTCCAATCCCTGATAAAATAACTCAGTAAAGAAAGTCACAATCACATGTTCCTTCATCAACTTCCAACTTTAATTCATGTGCTTATTTGTGAGGCCAAATTCAATTCACATGAAAAGGACTTATCTTGTTTGTATATAATCAGATTTCATCATAATGGATTCACATGAAGTTCAAACCGTCGTTCAACAACAACAACAACAAAACCGTAAAGCAAGGATTGCCATTTTGAGTGCCAGACCCATTTTAGTGATCTGGTTGGACCGGTACATATGATTAGTATTGGTGTACCATGTTGTCATGGAGCAATGTGGCCAAGGTGTTTGACACTTGTCCATGACGCTTTCCGATTCTTGTTTTCTATCGTTTTTCCATGTTTTCGAGTGTTTTCTATTAGGTAGCGTGTACGTGCTAGTACATAAAGGAAGAAAAAGGAGAAAAAGGACAAGTGGAGGAAGAGGAAGAAGTTAAAAGAGGAAGCGGTGGAGGAAGATGGAAGAAGCGGCAAAGGAGAAGGAAGAAGGAAGAAGAGAAGAGGTGGGAGTGACGAGAAGTAACGAGAAACGACGACGACAGTAACGAGAAGACGACAACAACAGCGGTGACATCAAAGAGCAACGATGACGACAACAACATCGATAGTCACAAGAAGACGGCAGTAACGAGAAGAAGAATCGTGCGATGCCGAATGGCAATAGCGACGATAGTAACATCACGAGAAGATGGCAACAACGAGAAGGCTCACATGACGTCGAATGGCAATAGAGACGATAGAAACATTGCTTGGTGATGTCAGCGGCAATGAGAAGAAGGCTTGTGAAGCAGCAATGGCGATAATATTGTTGCAAGAAGAGGGCTTGTGGTTGCTATTTTAGGTATATTTTCTTTTTTAATGCTGAGTTGGATAGGTCTATCACTATTTTAGTTTTTTTATTTGAGTTGGAACGGATCGTCTGAGATAGGAAACAAGAGTAGTCCGCGCATCGATCCACAATCAGATTGGTACATATCGCCCGTTCGTACCATTTCATATGGTATTACAATTCTTGTCATAAAGTCTCAACTATTTAGGGTCGAGTCAATTACATCGATCTTTGCTGCCAACAGGTTATGTAAAAGTCATAAGTGATTTAAAAAGTGCTAGGCGCTAAGATCCAAAAACGCCCGATGCGCTAGACGCTCGCCCAAGCGAAGCGAGGCGCTAAAATATAAAAACATATAATATAATTAATAAATATAATTATTTAAATAAAATAATAATATTAAATTAAAAAAATCTTACAAAATCACAATATCACATTAACAAAAAATCTCAAAATTCAAAACAATAACAATAATTTCAAATAAATAAAAATTAGCAGTATTAAAATCAAAATAATATATTATTAATCTAATAAATAAAAAATATTTTTAACAGTATAATGTTAATATATAGTTAATAGTATACTATCGAGTCGATGTGAGAAGAGGTAGCAGCGAGCAACGGTAGCGAGAGCGGGAGCGGGCGAGGCAAGCGACAACAGTGGTAGCGGCAGCGGTAGCAACGAGAAGC
This sequence comes from Musa itinerans, assembly GCA_001649415.1. Taxonomy (NCBI): domain Eukaryota; kingdom Viridiplantae; phylum Streptophyta; class Magnoliopsida; order Zingiberales; family Musaceae; genus Musa; species Musa itinerans. Next base: position 87,179 of record LVTN01000995.1, on the reverse strand, counting down.
GATAGTGGGAGCGGCAAGCGGCAGTAGTAGCAACGAGCAGTGGTAGCGAGAGCGGGAGTGACGAGCGGCGACAGTGGCAACGACAGCGGTAGTGGCGAGCAGTGACAACGGAAGCCGGAGCGATGAGCAACAATAGTGGCAGCGATAGCAGCAAGCAGCGACAGCGGTAGCAGTGGGAGCGGGAGCGGCAACAGTGGCAGCGGTAGCGGTAGCAATGAGCAGCGGCGAGCAGGGTTAGGGTTGGGAAGTCGTGAGAGGAAGGCTGATATCGGTACTTTAGTTGGTTCGATTGAACCAACTAAAGCATCAGAGATCAAACTAGACCTAAAACGCTGGTTCGGTCGCTTGGTTTAACCCGGGTGCTCGACGCCTGGGCTCCGTCGAGCACCCAAGCGGCACCTCTTTGAAGCGTGCCACCTAGAAATGAAGTGAGGCGCTTGAGCCTCGCCTCGCCTCGCCCGAGCGCCTAGGCGAGCGCCCGAGCGCCTATTGAAATCACTGAAAGTCAGATATATAGATAAAGGTATTTAAATATTTAATTAGAGTTTCTATTAAAAATTTTTAGATCTTCCTCCATCTGTCCTCATACTATTAGTAATAATTTTATCTCTTCTAACTGTCATATCTATAAGTCTCCTAAGCACATGTAAATCTTAAAAGATTCTTCCTAATTTTATCTTCTACTGAGTCGATACCTAACTGTTCACGAATAAAAATATTTCTTTTGTTATCTTTCCTAGTAACTCCACGCATCCACTTCAACATACTTTTTGTATATGTTATTCTTAATTGCCTAAATCTCGGATCCATAAAGCATTAATGATAATATTGCTAAAATTATATCTCATATATTAAGTTTCAGTCTTGATCTAAGACCTTTAATTTCTAAGCATTATGTCCACAACTTAAATTTAAAATTAATTCCAATTAGACTCTCATCAAGTAAGACATAAATAATGTCAAATAAGGAGGTTTGTACTAGTAAGTTCATCTATTATTAGTGTGAAAATGTAGGGACTCATGCAGATCCTTGATGTAGTCTTATACTAACAAAAAACTCACTAGACACACTTCTAAGACTAATAGTTACATTATCATAAATATCTTTTGTAACATCAATATAATCAGTGGATACACCTTTCTTTTCTAAACCCCACTAACTCACTAGAAACTTTATCATAGGCTTCCTCTAAAGCAATAAAAACCTATTGTAAGTCTTTCATTTTCTCTATATATTTTTTCATTAATTGTTTTAATAAATAAATCAAGGTTTGAATTGCCGGTTCGAGTCGGTGTGCCGCCTAACCAGCAGCACAACACGTGTTACTTCGTACCGGTGTACCGACACATGGTATGTTGATCCATACCGATGTTTCAACAAGAAAAAGAGGTTAAAGAGGAAGGAGAAAGGAAGAAGGAAGAAAGAAAAGGAGAAGCGCAGCAGTACCTGGGCAACGGCAGCGTCGAAGGGAAGCAATAGCATCATAGCGACGAAGAGGCAGTGCCGCTATAGCAACACAATGGCAAAGCGACGAAGAGGCAGTGCTGTCGCAACATCACAGCAGCGAAGAGGTAGTGCTGCTATAGCATCACAGTGGCGAAGTGACGAAGAGGCAATGCCATTGCAGCATCGCAATGGCGAATCAGCAAAGAGGTAGAGTCGCTATAATGGCAAAGCAACGAAGAGGCAACACTGCTACAACATCGTAGTGGCGAAGAGGTAGTGTCATAGCTTCATACGCGAGAAGAGCCCTATTATGCTTTTTCTTTTAACGCTGAAATGGACTAGGGCCCACCACTTTTTGATTTTTTTACTATTTTAATGCAGACCACTCAAAACAAGGTGGTCCGTGTATTGGTCCATGCCTGGACTGATGCATACCACCTAAACCAAACTGTTTCGAGCGATACAGCAATCCCTGAAATAAATGGCTTCTGTTGTTGATCTTAGCACAAAACTAAATTAGTTTTTATAGATATTTGTTTCAAGTCTCTTTTGATAACTCTCTCAAATTTTCATAATGTGACTTATGATTTTAATTATTTTATGATTAGAACAGTCATCTATGTCACCCGTATTTTTTAAATTGGCACTAAAAAGCCCTTCCTCCATTCATCAGACATCTTTCTAAATCTCAAAATTTTATTAAATTAGCTAACTAAGTTATTCCTTAGTCTCCTAAACTTCTTTAAACCTCAATAGGGATACTATCAAAACTTTTTCAATCCTTTTCCAAACCTCATTAGGGATAACCACTATTATCTGTTGTTAAAGTTAAATCATTTGTGGAATAATTAAATAATTCTAAAAGTAATTTTCCATTTTTCTTTAATTTGTTCTTATTAACATGTATGTTTTAATCTTCTTGATTAATACATTTAATATTATCTAAATCCTTACAATTCAATATATATATATATTCAAATTTAGTATCTAATTTATTACAAAATTTTCATAAATTTTATATCTTGTCATGCTAATTGCTCTTTTTGCCTCTTTTTTAGATTTCATATATCTTTTAAATTTCTCTTTATTTTTATAATTTTACCAATCATCAAAGCAAAATCTTTTAATAACAATTATTTTCTAAACTTCCACATACCATCAACCCTCTCTTAAGGCTATACCTCTATCTTTAGTTAACAAAAAATCTTTTATTAGGCTCCGAATCTTATTGCCATCATAGTTCAAATCAAAGTCTACAATTTCATATCGTATCGGAGTTTCGACGATCGCTCGGTATGACACGAAACTGTATACCGAGCGGTATACCGTTCAGTATACCGCTCGGTATATATATATTATATAATATATATATATATATATATAACTCGACGACATTGCCGAAGCGACATTGCCTCTCTCTTCTCCCA
>LVTN01000995.1:28557-76541 GCA_001649415.1 Musa itinerans | reverse complement strand
TGAGTGAACCATCCCAAAGCATTGAAAAAAAAAAAAAAAACTCTAACAAAGTTTGAGCCTTGCAAATAAAGGGAAGATAGTACACTCTTACCTCAATTAGTGGATAATATTGAGAATATATATATATATATATATTCTGATCATGGAAGTCATAGGGCGCTCGCTTAGGCACCCAAGCGAGGTGAGGATCAAGCACTTAAGAAGAGGTCCAGGCACATGCCTTCAATTGGGCACAACCTAGGCACACGCTTGGGCCCAAGCCCTAGGCGGGCTAGGTGCCTACCTGATTCAATTGATGCATGTGTTTGATTCTTAATTTTGGTTTAATCGAACCACTTGACTCGCATGGTTCAATTAATGCATGGGTTGAGCCTAAACATATTAGTTTCTTGATTCTGGTTCGATCGAACTAGAGTCAACATATCTTAACCCCCACCCACCCCACACGCATGAGCCCTTGCCCCCTTTGGAAACCTAATCACAACAGCAACATCTTCCTCTTCAACGAACTACGACGGCAACTTCGTCTTCCTCTCCAACGAATGGTGGCAACGGCTCCTTCCTTTCCGATGAATGACAATTGTGCCATTGTCTTCCTCTCTAGCAAACGGTGACAATGTCGTCTTCCTTCGACAAGCCCTTCCCCTCTCTCTCTCCTATCCCTCCTTTGTTGTTGGCCCCTCTAGTAGCCTCCAACAAGTGACTTCTGTGCATAAGGCGAACCTCTGTGGTGTCTTCTTCTCATGGTAACTCTATTTGTTTCTGTTTCCCCTTCGACAACCCCTCTCTTCCTCCTTCCTACTATCCTCACCTTCTCCCTAACAACTCCCCTCTCCCTCCCCTACGCTGCTCATCGCTATCTTCACCTTGTCCTCCTCCATCACCCCTTGCCAACCACGACAGCCACCCTCACCATCCTCCCGCTCCTTCGATCCTAACAAACCCCCTCTCCATCCTCCTACTCTAACCCCGATAGCACCTCTCCCTCCTCGATAGCTACACCCCTCTTCACCTTCTCTCTACATCTTCCCCTCCACTCCCAAGCAACAATCAACAACCTACCCACCTTCTCTCTGCTTCTTCCTCTCCTCTTTGTTTCTTTCTCTCACTTGTAAACATGTTAATCATTATTAATAATGGTCTATAGTCTATAAATTTGATGATCATTGACTTTCTTAAGGGAAATTGTTGAATTTCTAATGGTAATATTTTCTTGTTTTATCATTTTATTATTAGATTTAAACAATATATACTTTGATATTTTAAATGAATGTAATTTAATATATTGGTGGTGATATTTGAAATATAAAGTGATTTAGAACTCATGTAATTTCTCATTTTTATTTTAGTTACCATATTTCTCATTAATCATATATTTTTTAAAAATTTAATATTCGTGACCACCTCGCTTCGCTCGAGTGAGCACCTAGTACTTCAAGCGTTTTGGCACCTTGGTGCCTTTTACTACATTGGTTCTAATAACTCTATAAGTATTCAAATGTTCATCACTCTTTTTGAAGCGAGTAATAAAAAACTTGGTGTTCATATTGCCAATAAATGCAAGGATTGCGACCCTGATGTGTTGATCAACACATATGTTTGCCATCTTTAGAACAAGAACAAGCATGTGCATGTGCAAGTGCATAACAAACTGGTAGTGCAGGCATCCCTGCCCTCCTGTTTACAACAAGGCTCCAGAATGTTCAACTAATGCGGCTATGCCAGATTATGACCAAGGAAACATGGGTTTTTCTTCATTTCAAACAAAATGTCACCCCTAACCTCCTGTTTAATGGATATCTGAAAACTAACAAATCGATTTTGCTGTATTTTGTACTGTCAAAATTTGATCTCTATTGATTTATCTATCATCCATCTATGTGACACAATTAATAGCAGCTTACCTCTTTTATAGAACCGGTAAAATTTACTGACAATTTACTCAAACAATTCAAACCCTTTATAGATGTTTCAAGGTCATGTAAACAGACAAGTTAAATCACAAGGTATCCCTTTTGCAGTAAATCAAATTCAATTAGTGAGTGCAAGTTGATTAGTCTTGTTATCCAGAAAATGTAAAATTAAATATAATTAAGAGACCTGTTTTTTTTGACATGCTCATAAGTTTAACAAAACTCACCTGACTTGATGAAACACCACTTTCACAACCAGTACTTGTTACTTCATGTATGAAGGAAGGAGAGTCTACCAGACTTTGTGGAAAAAATGTTGCTGAGCATGCAACCTCACCATTATCTGTACTTCTGCCTTGTCGAATGCTTTCCAATGGACAAGTTATCGAGCATGACATATCAGAATTTTCTGCATCCCTTTGCTTCTCAGTTTCAACAGTTGCTGCGGTTCCAGAGTTGATAGGCATATCATCAACCTTACCTGTAGGAATCTCAGAAGCAAGAGTTTCAGTTTCCATGGGCATGACAACCATCTCCGGAGGTGGAATAGTTGATGGAACTTCCAAATGCATCCCTCTTGGTCCATAAACTTCAGTTTCATTCAAACCACTGGATTGACAAGTCGATGTATCAATTTGACTTGGCAGGCATCCAGCTCCTCTAGGAGACAAAACTACAGATCCTCCAGAGCTTTTGGAACTCAACCCACTAGTTACCAAGTGACCCACAGTGATTGACTCAACAGTATGCTTATTTTGAAATGGCACAGATGTCCCGGTGTCATATATTCTGTTCCCTAGACCATCATGAACATCATCTTGATCTCCTCCTCTGAATTCCTCCAACCTGAATCCAGACTCTGACAAAGGAATGCTATCAAAAGTCTCTGTTAGTTTACCAGCCTTAGCTTCTTCGAACCAGTGATTCTTTATCTGTAGCTCCTTATCCCTTGCAACGGACTGCATGCCTTTAAGTTTAAAAAATTGGCAATCCATGTGTTTCTCAAATCCACCCTTTTTTTTTGCAAACTCTACTTTGAACATTCTAATCTTGTCATTTTTGTCAGCTGAATCCATAACCAAATCAAGAATATGTCCCAAATGTTCATGATGTGCTCTTTTCAAATTCAACTCCAACTTTTCCTTGCACACACGGAATTCTGAAATTTCTTCTTGTTGCTTGAGGAGGAGATCTTCTTCCCTTCTCGAACAAATATTGTGAATCAAATCAGTTTGTTTTTTTAGCAGTTTGGCCTTCAGAGAACCAAGGTTCTCATGCAGAGAAGTTTCAAGAACAGGGACTTGCTCCTGCTCCTGCAACATTGATTGCTCAAGAACACTGTGGCTTTGAGGACTCTGTTGAAGTCCACATTTCTCAAATTCATGAAGACTAAATCCTGTAGAATTTGAAGTCATCTCCAAGGCAAGTTCTCCAGTAAGATATTTTCCTGACACTGATGACCCAGGCTCTAATAAACTGGGCTCATGTTTGCTAATAATAACATTGTCTCGATCTAAAAATTTCTTCTTTAGTATCCTTAATTTAGAATAAACATTAGAAGCCTGCTCTTCATTGCATGCAAACTTCAAATACTTCTTTGCAAGTGCAAGTGATTCCTCATGATCAATCTTATGTTTTAAGAAAGAAGCAGCTCGCCAACACTTAAAGATCCCAAAAACATCAAATGGAATTAGAAAATATGGTAGTAGATAACATGCACCAGTTGCTAATCCTTAAAGAGAGAATTAGAAAGCAGCACATGAGCTTGGAACAGATTTATAGTTTTAAATACAAAATCTACCAGTACATTTAATTTTTAATATAATAGGCCTTGCATATGCAATCACAACACAGACAAATTACAGGACTCGGAAACAGCTGCAGCAGCAACAAATCATAATGTCCGAGTTACATGGAGTTGGCTGCAAGGATCTTTTCTCACCAATAGCTATATGGAAAAGACTATAGTTAAATAAAGAGCACTTAAATCTCTTTTAAATATTTTAAATGCTCTAACAACCCATCATGCTAACCACTGAAGCAATTGGAACCTTACAACTGCCTTGTAAATTTTTACTTTTTAATCAAAGGATCAAACAGCCTATCCACTTAATTTATCCAAATTTTATTATATGAACAATGTCTTCATCAATCCCTCCTTCCTGATGAATGATAAACCTAAAATATCTAAAACTTTAACATTTATTAAAATTTTCCATCCTTCTTAACAACGTAACTTTTTTTCAGTATTGCTAAAATTAATTGATAGAAGAATCAGGTTAAATATTGACATAAGTTACTTAAATCTCTTTTTAATATTTTAAATGCTCCAACAACCCATCATGCTTGAAGCAATTGTAACCTTACAACTGCCTTGTAAAATTTTACTTTTTAATCAAAGGATAAAACAACCTATCCACTTAATTTATCCAACTTTTATTATATGAACAATGTCTTTATCAATCCCTCCTTCCTGATGAATGACAAACCTAAAATATCTAAAACCTTAACATTTATTAACTTTGTCCATCCATCTTAACAACCTAACATTTTTTCAGTATTGCTAAAATTAATTGATAGAAGAATCAGGTTAAATATTGACATAAGTTACTGTTTTCCAGTGATCAATTTGGTCTTTATTGTTGAATAAATATCAGGTTCATCTAGTAAAACATAATATAACAAGAGACCATCAAGACTTCTTAGAATGTCAACAACATAAACACTACTTGTTATAAGAAAATTGGAAAGCAAGTTTTTGACCTATCAAAGATTACAGATAAAATGTATATAGTCTCACAAACATATCATATATGCATCTCTATATTACAAATAAACAGAAATCACCCAGTCAAAACAGTTGGTCAAATTATGTAATACAACCATGCCACTATCAATCGCAAATTGGGGGGCAGTTTGTTATCATTTATGCAGCTTCTTTTCTGCTAAAACAAGAAACTAGTAACAAAACCATCTGCCAAGAATGTCACTTTTTCAAAATTGTTACTGCTAATCTATGGCCTCCTGATTGTTGATCCTGAATAGTTATTTACAGGATTGTTACTGCTAATCTTTTGGGTTCACTTTTAGAATCTTAAATCATGGCAACCATAGGTAGTATCTTCGTTTTAGTGGTTTAACATATGTAACTTTACATTTTAAAGTGATATTGAGTATATGAAATGATATGTAATTAATATATTGTCTAATTGCTATTTTAATGATTATCTTTATTCTTAATTGTATTTTTTATAACTTTTATGTTGATGAGAATCTCGCTTCATTTGGTCGAGCGCTTGCACTTTGGGCGTTTTGGAACCTTGTCACCTTGGTCCTTGACAATGTAAGTTTCTTGTTCCTTTTCTGAAAAAAAATATCATAAATCCAAAACACAAAACTAGAACTAGAATATTCAATAGAACTATAGAAGTATTATGTCTCTCTTCCATGATTTATGCTTTTGTGTCTAGATGTTTTGCAGTTTTATAGAATTTTACATAATAAAGATGAAGCACCCAAAAGAAGAAACAAAAAAGGTTTCCCACTTTTCATCTATATCTTGTACCTAATTTAGTTTCACAAGAAAAAGATCCATTGAAAACAAATGTAACAGAAAATGGAAATTTGGTCCTTTATTTTTGAAATTTTGCTTTTTTAAAAAATCATGTGCATTTCTGTCTAAACAGATTGAAACCATAAAATCCTCCTAGGGTATATATGAAAATACATGTCAAAGGTTGAAAACTGAAGTCCAAGAACTTGTTGAGATACTAGAACTTTTGAACTATAAAGAAAATAATAGTGAAGGCCATTCTAACCAGTGATATCTTGAAGGCCTGCAATATCATTTTTGGTTCTGGGCTAACATGATAATTATTCATTATATACTCCAGAAACACTTGAGCCATATCCTTGACATTCTCCTGTAAGTAAAATCATGAGCATCCAATAAACTAGTGATATGTGTGTATGATCAATATTAACAAATGTAGTATCTTATTACTAAAAAATAAATAGCAAGATTGTAAAGATTACAAGAAAGCCCACAAGAAGATAAATTACACCTTTAAACATTACAGTAGATCTAATCATCTAACAACAAAAAGAATAATAGACAAGGTCATCCTAACTCATTGCCTGCCTTCTACATAAGAAAGTATACATGCACTACCAGATTTATTAAGGTTGCACTTTAAAATAGCACTGTGATGTAAATTAACAAGTGTCAGTATATGCATTCCATTCATATACTTTCTAACTTCATTGTGTTACCTTAGAATTGTGCTTCAAATATCTTGTATTGTAAACTTAGTGTATGCCAAACATGCTCATCAGTGAATTGTAATTAAACAAATATAGCAACTCGATACAAGATCACCTGTTTATTGTAATCTACCAGTAGTACTCACAGAGATATTAACATATACCTGATGAACAAGTGCTAAAATTCTAAAGAAATACCTTTTGTTACTTATACTTGCATAACAATGGTGGTCCCAAATTCGGATGGAAAAGATGGCATGCTGTATTATATAAGTTATAGCTAGCATAAAAATGTCATAAATAATGAGCATGGATCTTAACCGCTTTCATTATAGGGTTAGATGGTCATTGATGGTCATTCAGAATTGATGTGAGGCATCCTCACATCCAAGTGCACTGAAGTGAGAAAACGTGAGCCAGGAGGCTATCCGAAAGAGACCCATCATCTATTTGGTGTGACAGATAAGGGGTCTCATGTTGTATTGGTCTGATATAGGTAAAGAAGTTAGCCAAGATCATAGGACTATAATAGCAACATCAAATATAATGAACACTTTCGAAGAAGGGTTAAAATTGGCAGGTATGATGATTTGGCAAAGGATTACCATGATTTATTTACTAGAAACATATTGGATAGAAAAAAATTGAGAGATTGATAGTACTAGAAATAGAATTTGATATGCTAGAAAAAAATAAATAAAACGGTATAGGTCTTGTTGAAGATTCTTTAAGGATAATGTTGTAAAAGTGAAGAGATTTGGCAATAAAGTTATAGTTTGGATAAAAATATTTTTAAATGTTATAAGTGCTTATGTCCTCAAATTGGATTATAATCAAATTAAAAGAGAATTCTGATCTCTTCAATTAAAAAGGTCATAACTGAACAGAATTTAAATGGTCATAAAGGGTAAGAGCAAAGTAAATTTAAAAGAGTATATGATGACTTTGGTATGGAGAAGGAAATGAAGAGGATGATATAATTGTAGCTTTTGCAACATCCTATGATCTCACAATTGCTAATACACATTTTAAAAAGAGATGAGCATTCAATTACAGTCAGATTAAGTTTTCTCTCACTTGGAAGGTAGATAGGATACTTGTAAGGATTATAAAGTTATACTGAATGAAAACTTGACAAATATATATTGATGGTTTTAGATATATGTTTCATAAAATGGAAAAAGAAAGATACCAACTAGTTTTACTACAACTAGACAATAAAATTTTAGAAACAATAATTGAAGGCTTTCAAAAATAGGATGGAGAATGAGCAAATTATGGAACTTGCATGGGACAACATCAATAACATGTAGACTTCGCTGACCACTAAGATTAGAAGCATGACAAAAGAGATCCTTAGAAAATCTAAAGTAAACAGAGTAGATTCTACAATCAAAAGACAATCACTGTTAAAAGATCATGCTTTATAGATTGACACATTCATAAAATATAAAAGATTTAAAAAATATACAACCACCAGAAAGAGGAAAAAACCTATGGGGAAAAATACAAGAGTTATGAAGATTTTTAAAATATGTTAAATACAAAGGATAAGAAAAGAATATCCTTTGGCTTGCTAAAACTAGAGCAAGAAAGTGCAGAGATTTATAAAATATATTGTACAAAGGATGAAGAACAAAAGATACACATAGGTGATATGAAGGTTAAATTAAAATATGATGAAATTATTTTTTAAAAGTTATTTAATGAACATCACATATAAGCTTTAAAGAGACAATAAGGGTAGATTTAATAATCATATATTTCTTCATAAAAATAGAGCAAATGAGGTGAAAAAGAAATTGACAAAAGGAAATTGATAATACTTTATGCTAATGAGGTCTAGAAGATTTTACGAGATCAAGAAATAATTTGATTGACTAATTTATTTAACAAAATTTTGCAAATTAGAAACATGTTCAGCAAATAAAGAGCTTTTTGTAATGTTTATAAGAATAAGAGATATTTCCAACTTTTCTTTAATTACGAAGAATTTATCGTAACAATTTATGTATGATATGAAAATTTAGGATAGGGGAAACTGAATTTATTTATACCCAGGAAATCAATCAGAAATTAAATTCATTTAATAAGGCAATTAATAAACCAAATATTTATGTCATGTATGATATGAAATCAATCAGAAATTAAGGGAAACAAGTTATGTATGATATGAAAAGTTATGTATGATATGAACCAAATATTTCCATGAATCAATTTATTTATACCCAGGAAATCAATCAGAAATAAAATTCATTTAATAAGGCAATTAATAAAGAAGCATAGAGAGAAAAAAAATCTACATAAACTTTTTAATATGAAAAATCCTATATATAGTTACTAGAGATTTATTACGGTGAATTCAGACTAGACACTTGTATCAAATATATTGAATCTAAAAAGATATAAACCATAGTATAATCACTAGTGTTTGAACTATACAAAGTTTGTTTAGCAAGTTTCTTGTTGTCATAGGAATACATTAAAATCACCTTTTTCCTTCCTTAGTATGTCAATAATGAATGAACTTATTAGTCGTACAACCTTATTAGTCATATACAATAAAGTTTAAAATCCTAATCAACAACATTGGTGTAGATGTCATAAAACAACAACAACAACAAACCCATAAGTCCACTATTTAGGGTCGGCTATATGAATCTTTTGCTGCCATTGCAATTCATAAAATGTCATATGTTTAATTAAATTTAGATTAGAATACTTCAATCTTTATTTATAGAAAGTCCTTTTAGGTCTTTCGCTACCATTCCTAATATTGAAATCAGTGTAAATGACATACTGACATTAATTCAATATGAAATGGTCTTGTTAAAACAAAAGAGAGAGAGATTGGAGAAGAGGATTATAAAGGTGGTAGATTTCGAGAGAAAGAGAGAAAGGGAAAGAGAACATGTGAGAGGAGATAGGATATCGAGCAGTAGGCTGTTACCACTTCATACATATGGTTTCAACTTTCAACAATTAAAATTGAGAGGTAATGATGGCATGAATTGAAACAGATGAAACCTAATAGTATCAACCCAAATCAATTAGTACGCCTGATTTTCTAATCCTTGACAAAGAGGATATACCAATCCGGTGTATGTTGTTTGTTAAAGTATTAATTTTCATTTATGCGAGTTTAATGGAATACATTTTAAATTTAAATTAGGAAGACAAACTTTAACAATTAAAATTTTTAGATTAAGTATGAGTAAGATTGAATATACAAGTTCTAAATTTAATAATACTAATAGAAGAACTAAAGATGTAGTTAAGGAAGGATGGACAAAAAGTTCATCTAAGTATAAAGAGATTAAAAGCATTGTTTATAGAGTAAAAGCAAAGTTGTTAATGTGAAGAGGTTCCAAAATAGTTTAATATGATCACTAGAAGCTCTTTCAATTAAAACAAATCAAAAAATTGTTTAATTAGATATATTTTATAAATCTAAGTGTGATGATCAAAAAGTATCAAATACAAAAGTTTAAGTAGCTAAGATCAGAATGTTGAGATAGTTGTGTGAAGTTAGTAGGTAGGATTGTGAAAGAAATGTTTCATTCGTAAACATTCAAGTATAGATCCAATACAACGACAAAACAACAAATTGTAAATCCCAACTATATAGGGTCGGCTATATGGATCTTTTGCCATCATTAAAATCTATAGAAAGTCATATATTTAGTTAAGATCAAAGTAATTAAATATTTATATATAGTTTCTATTAAGGTCTTTTTAGGTCTTCCTCCACCTCTCCTCGTAACACTAATATTAATTATTTCATCTTTTTTTACTATCGCATCCCGAGGTCTCCTCAACACATACTCAGACCATCTTAAACGATTTTCTCTCATCTTATCCTCTATCGAAACGATACCTAGTTGTTCACGAATAAAAGTATTAATTTTCCTATCTTGGTTAGTAACTCCACACATCTATCTCAACATTCTCATATTGGCAACACAAACTTTTTGTATATATTTTTTCTTAATTGCCCAACACTCAAATCCTTTAAGCAATGTTAGTCGCACAACTATCTTATAAATTTTTTCTTTGAGTCTCAAAGGCATCCAATGATCACACAAGACTCTTGACACCCCTCATCATTTTAACCATTTTATTTTTACCTTACAAAATATACCTTCATCAATCTCTCCATCTTATTGAATAATTGATCCAAGATATCTAAAGTTTTTATTTAAAAGAACTTCCTGTCCATCCAATCTAACTATATTCTCTTATCTATTTCTAAAATCACTAAGATTGCATTTTATATATTCAGTTTTAGTCCTACTTAATCTAAAACCTTTAGTTTCTAAGGCTTACCTCCATAGCTTAAGTTTATAATTAATTCCACTTAGGCTTTCATCAACTAAGACAACATCATCAGCAAATAACATACACTAAGGAGGTCTATCATATAAGTAACTAGTAAGCTCATCCATTATCAATATAAAAATGTCAGGCCTTACTGTGGATCATTGGTGTAATCCTATGCTAATAAGAAACTCACTAGACACGCTCCCTATAATTCTAACACTAGTAGCTATATTATCATACATATATTTAACAACATCAATATAATTAGTGAATACACCTTTCTTTTCTAAAACCCCCATAATAAATCTTTAGGAGCCCTATCATAGGCTTTTTCTAAGTCAATAAAAACCATATGCAAATCTTTCTTTTTCACCCTATAACTTTTCCATTAATTGTCCTAATAAATAAATAGCTTCTATAGTTGATCTTCCAAGCATAAAACGAAATTGATTTTCAAATGTATTTGTTTTAAGCCTTATCCTACTTTCAATAACTTTTTCCCAAAGTTCCATAGTATGGCTCATGTTTTTAATTCCTCTATAATTTGAACAATTATGTATGTCACTTATATTTTTGTAAATTGGTACTAAAAAACTCTTTTTCTATTCATCAGACATCCTTTCGAATCTTATGATTTTGTTAAATAAACTAGTTAACTAAGATATTCCCTTGTCCCCTAAACTCTTCCAGACCTCAATAGGGATACCATTAGGCCCCACACTCTTAGCTATTTTCATCTTCTTTAATGAATATTTTACTTTATTAGCTCTAATTTTATGAATAAATCTAAGATTATTAAATCTATCACTATTATTTATCGTTAAATCTAAGTCCTATGTGGAATATTTATTAAATAATTTATAAAAATAATTTTTCATCTTTTCTTAATCTCGTTATCATTAGCAAGTATTATTTGATCTTCATCTTTAATGCATCTAATATTATTTAAATTCTTACACTTTCTTTCTATAGCTTTAGCAATTTGATATATCTTTTGCACCATCTTTAGTACCTAATTTATTATAAAAATTATCATAAGCTTTATATCTTACCGTACTAATCGCTTTTTTTACTTTTTTTATATTCTTTATATCTTTTAAATTTTTCTCATTTTTATAATTTTGCCGGTCTTTAAAACATGATCTTTTAATAAAATTTATTTTTTTGAAATTCCTCGCACCACCCCCAACTCTTTCTTAAGGTTACACCTCTACCTTTAGTTTCACCAAAAATCTCCTTTATTAAGCTCCTAATCTTAATAGCCATCATAGTTCAAATAATATTAATATTATCCTAATCTAAGTTCACGTTGTCTTCCTTTTCATCTTATTCTTAAAAGTGTTTACAGTATCATCTTTAAAATTCCACCATTTAGTCCTAGTGATTTTTTAACTACCTTTTCTTCTTTTATTTTCTATAGTAACTAATACCATCAACCTATTTTGATTCGTCAAACTTTCGCCAAGAATAACTTTACGATTCTTACAAATAACTTTATCTACCTTTCTACTAAGAAAAAGGCCTATTTGACTACAGTTATGACCGCTCTTATAAGTAATTAAATGTTTTATTTCTCTCCGCATAACCAAAGCCCCCATGCACCCCTTTATATTCACTATACGTTTTCCCTACATGACCATTCAAATCTTGTCCAATTATAAGTTTTTCGATTATAAGCATTCCATGAATGATATCATTTAAGTTTTCCCAAAATAATCTTTTGGTTTGATCATCCAACTCGACTTGAGGAAAATAAGTACTAATGATATTCAAAACATCTTGTCCTCTCATAAATTTTAGAACTATAATTCTATCTCCAAATCATTTTACATGTACAATATTATTCTTAAAATCCTCATCAACAACAATTCCTACACCATTTCTATATTTAACTTTTTTAGTATACCAAATTTTAAATCCAGTACCATTAGTCTCTCTAGATTTTCCCCTATCCACTTAGTCTCTTATAAACAAATAATATTTATTTTTTTTCTAATCATAGTGTCTACCAATTATAATCTCTTCCCTGAAAATGTTCCTATATTCCAAATTATTAATCTAACCATGTGTTCTTGGACTAATTTTTTTACTCCCATTGGTCAACACGATTAGGATTGTCTTAGAAAATAATTCATGGATAAAATATTATAAAAAATCATTAAAATAGTGAAATATTATCAAATTTATAATAAATTTATCGAAATAAAATTATTATATTCTAATCCTTTTAGTTATTTTGTAAATATCTAACATTATCAAGAAAACATAAAAGTGTGATATAAAAGGATAATTATAGAAAGAATAAAAATGTAAAACGATGGAGATGAATTTAACAAAAATATTGGCAATATACTTTTATAAAGATACATGTAAAATATATCATAAAATGGCATCATTATAGTAAATAACAATCATAGATATAATACAGAAGACTCAAAACTTATACGTTTGCAGCCTTAACATAGTGATCGACGTTGCTATGCCTTGGTGCTTCTTCAATTACCTTGTAGATATAGTAGTATATAGTAATAAAAAAATAAAGAAAAAATTAATTTCAAGAATGCACTAAGTAATTTGAAATTAATTTAGAATCCTTTAACATCTCCCTTCACGTTAGATCTCTGTTCTCTTAAGAATTTCAGAGCTGCAACCCATCCTATTTCCTCCGTTTTTATCTTCTCATCATTTACACATTAATGGTGACATACATTACAACGCTGGTTCTAGATGGCAAATAAGATGGTTGCAACAAAGAGCATATGCAATAACTACTGTGTCTTCCCCACTAATTCATAGTTACAGATTTCTTTTTTGTATTTCCTGAATCCAAGTTTCTATCTTCTCATTCCGTCTTTTCATTCCTTTCCTTTTCTTCTGGTGTGCCTTTCAAATTCAATAGAATTGGACAAAATCTTCCAACTTACTTATCAATTCCTACCACTTTTGATAGACAACTAAAAGGTCAAACAATTACCAGAATCAAATCATCCATGGAAAATAGTAATAATACAGATTGTACCAAATCATAATTGCTCAATCATAATCCGCAATAAGAATTTAGACCTTGGTTGCCTATAATAGTGAATCCTAATCCAGATTATAAGAACAAAAACAATATAAAAAATATATTATACTGAATGTGAGGAGTCGACGGTATACCCGATAGCCAAGGTGTGAGGAGTCGACGGTTGTTGTCCTGTAATGATCTTGAAGGGGCTCTTGTTGGACGCAGAGCTCCGCTGCAAGTTGTAGGAAAATTGGGCTATGTCCAACAGCTTCACCCAATCTCGTTGGTTGGTACTCACGCAGTGCCAAAGATATTGCTCAAGGAGCGAGTTTGTCCTTTCGGTTTGGCCATCCGTCTGAGGGTGGAGGCTTGTGGAAAAATATAACTTAGACCCCAACAATTTGAATAGCTCGGTCCATAATCGTCCCAGAAACCGAGCGTCTCGATCACTGATGATATTGTGCGGGACTCCCAAATACTTTACCACATTCTTCATCATCAGCTTGGCCGCCTCCTCTGCTGAACAGTGTAGGAGTGCAGCAATGAAAGTTACATACTTTGAAAATCGATCGACCACCACAAATATCGATCCGAATCCCCCTACTACCGGCAAGCTTAATATGAAGTCCAAGGAAATGCTCTCCCACGGCCTTTGTAATATGGGCAACGGCTCCAAAAGTCCCACCGATTTTCGCTACTCCACCTTGTCTTATTGGCAAGTAAGGCATGTTCGAACATATTCCTCCACATCAGTCCCAATCTTCGGCCAGTATAAGGCCCTCTCCATGAGGGCCAATGTTCGGTGAATGCCCAGATATCCTGCCCAAAGGGAATCGTGATACTCTCTCAATAGTTCGCGCCACAAATTGTCCACTCAAGGAACATAAACCCTATTCTCATTTGTGTAGACGAGTCCCTCCTGGACCCAAAATCGTCGTGTCTTGCCTTCTTTGATTAGTTACATCAGGGTTACTGCTTGGGGATCACTGTACAGTCCATCCCTGATTCTAGAAAGGAAGTTGGAGTGTAGTTGACTTGCTTGGCCTTCGCCCTCTAACTGCATGGCATTCACCCGCTCCACTTTCTATCTCTGCGCATTGGCCACGACATTTACTCTTCCGAGCTTGTACTCCATTGTCATATCAAATTCGACCACGACATTTGCTTGCTTCGGGAAGAGTTTCTTTTGAGTTTGGAAATAACTCAAAGCGATGTTCGTCCTCATCACAAATCGCGGTTCGAAAAGGTAGTGCTACCAAACTCATAGACAGTGGACCACCGCTGTCATCTCCTTCTCATGCACCAAATACCACCGCTCGATCTCGTTGAGCTTGCGGCTCTCGTTGGCCACCGAGTGACCCTCCTGCATGAATACTCCCCCAATAGTGAAATCTGAAGCATATGTATGGACTTCAAAGGGCTCCCCATAGTCCGGCAATTTGAGCACCGGTTCTTCCAACACAGCAGCCATTAGATCTTGGAATGCAACTTCACATTTGTCAGACCATCTCCAAGGCTGCTCTTTCAGTAACTCCGTTAGTGGAGTTGCGTGCTTCGAATGCCCAACTATGAAGCATCGATAGTAGTTGACGAAACCGAGGAAGGATCTCAGCTCCGAGTTCACCGCCGAGTTGGGTATTCGAAGCACGCAACTCCACTAACGGAGTTACTGAAAGAGCAGCCTTGGAGTTACTTTTGCTAGCCCAGAGATCCGCATGGCCTCCGAGTTCACCGCCTTCATCCGACTTGAGTTCTTCTCCAAGATCAGCCCAAGTCGTTTTGCTTCTCGGTCGGTAGTAAAGTTATAGGTAACGCTCGTGTCCACCATTGCACGAGTTGTTTGGCCATTGAGCTTAATGTCCACGTACATCAACTCGCTACTCCCTGCTTTCAATGGCTTTGCCTTCATGTTCTCTCTCACTTGACCCCACAATGCATTCAACAAACGCATTGCTCCCATTCGGGGACCTTGCGACTCCTCGTCGTCGTTGCTAGATTCTGAACTACTTGAACTGAGGGCGACAGCCTTGCCCTTGTCTGATTTGGGGGGATGGATTAAAGCTATTAAGGCATTGAGTGCTTATTTCTGTGGGCACTCCCTCACTATGTGTGGCCCTCCACACAAGAAGAACCCGCCAGGTTTTAGAGCCTTGCCTTTTGAGCTTGTCCCTTTGTGGGAACTCTTCTTCCTTTGCTCGCTCCCGAGCTCCTTCCCTCGAGAATATTTTGGAGGGCGATTTCTTGAAGATTGTTTCCTTTTCCTTGAGTCCTCCGTGGAAACAAAGTCAGTGAGCCTTTCTACGGTCGCAATTATCCAGATCACATCGGTGACATTCCTTCGATGCAATTCCTGTTGAGCCCATGGCTTTAGGCCATCGAGGAAGCTGAACAGCTTATCCTTCTCGAACATATCCTATATGTCCAAACATCAATGCAGAAAATTGTTTCACATAGTCTCGAATGGAAGTCCTTTGACGAAGTTGTCTCAGCTTCCTCCTTGCAACGAACTCTATGTTCTTAGGTAGGAACTGAGTTCTCAACTGCCGCTACAAGTCCTCCCATGTGTCCCCCCGACACCGAACTTGTTGGATCTCCTCCCAACGGGTTCGCCACCAAAGTTTTGCATCCTCATTGATACATGGTTACTATTGAAACTTTGGTATCTTCAGAATCAGGCCTTGTAACTCGAAAGTATTGTTCCATGTCAAACAATAAATTCTCGAGCTCCTTTGCGTCCCTAGCACCTCCATAGCAATGAGGCTCAAGTGCCCTCAAGTTTTGTGGCGGTGCAATGCGGGTGTTGCTCCCTCAAGCATTTAGTGCCCTTGTGAGTGCTATCACTCTATAAGTGAGTTCCGTTATGACTTCGTGAAAATGTTGCATGGAGTCTTTAGTATCGTCCGTCAATCAACGACTATAGCCTTAAGCTTATCGATTCGGGATTCAGCTTCTTCTTACGAGCTCTCTACCCCAAGAAGCCTTCGTTGGCCTTGGTAGAGTTCCTCCAAGCTCGCTTCAAGAACATCCAAGTGGGTTTCCGCCGCTGTGAGTCTCTCCTTATGACTCTTTTTCCCGGTTGGCGCTCCAGATTGTGCCTCCTCCGCTCGCTCCAGATTGGAGAGCAGCCAACTTCTCGCTCATCATGTTCGTTGTCACGCTCCTCCAGAGCGACTCCAATAGCATGAAAGCGAGTTTGCACTTGCAGCCCACCTGCGGTTGCTTGGGGCAATGATCCGGCTTGCCCCGTCTTGCTCGAGTCGCCACGATGCTTTGCCATGGCGAGATTACGAAGTTTCTTCCCTGCTTGCTCGAATTGCTTGCTTGCTCTGATACCACAATGTCACGGACTTAGCTAGAATTGCCTAAGGCGTGAGGCACCCTCGTAGCAAAGTCACGGACTTAGCTGGAGTTGCCTAAGTCATGAAGCACCCTTGCGCCAACTCCTCGGACTTAGCTAAGATTGCCTAAATCATAAGGCTCCCTTACGACATATGCGTCCGCAAAGGGTCAGCCGAGTTGCAACCTCGTACAGGTCCCGAAGGACCTGTAAAGAAAAAAGTTGATTAGATTGAAAACGAGCGACGGACAAGCCCTAACGTCTCGCGAAGGGGGAAGCTTTACAAGCAATTCAGCGAGCACCTTGAGTGAGAGAGAAAAGAGAGGAAGGAGAAAACAAGGACTTTAGAAGATAGAACAAACAGTTAAAAGTCCACAAACAATTGCTCATCGGGTGCCGGACACGAAGGCAAGTTCCCGTCAAGTTAACGTGGGAATTTGTGAAGATTGTTCAACGCCTGACACTATATCGAAGACCCTTCCAGCCTTGTGCCACCCGAGGGGTTCTAAGGTGCTGAGATGGCTAACATTTTGCGTGCAGCTGCGGTCTGTAGAAAACAAGTCGTGGTACACGAAAACGGAGCCATTTTGGGGGAGTTTTGCACGATGCGATGAGCGGTCGCACTGTAGAGCTGCAACCTATTCGAACATGTATTTTTATAAGCAAAAACAAACAAAACCAAGGCAAAACATGCTATCAAGCATCTGTACATGGATGTAAAAGCGACAAACGGTTCGTTGAACGAAGTTATTGCGAGTGCGCGATGACCATTCGTGACAGAGCAGTACATTTCGGTATACCACTCGGTATATATATATATATATATAAAAGTAAAAAATAAATTGTTTTCCACGACATCACCTCGGCGACGTCGCCTCTATTTTGCTCACGTGGAAAAGGTGGGGAGAAGAAACTGTTTCTTCTCCTCGCGATACCAAGGATTCCTCTCCCCGTGCGGATGAGGAGAAGTCTCCGATAGACTATCACGGACTTAGCTGGTTTTGCCTAAGTCGAGAGGCACCCTTGCGTGTCCGTCCACAAAGGTCAACATCCCCGAAACCTCCTATGGTCCCTTAGGACCTACAAAAGAGAAAAAGGGTTAGAGAATACAGTTCACTCGGGATCTACAAGAAATCATTTCATAAAACACTTCATAGTCAATGCAAATTACAAACAAACTTTTACAAGCTCTGAACGGTTGCACAACAAAGGATCCAAAATGGTCCACTACAGACCGAACATCTCTCACAAGTGCTCACATGACACAACCTTTATTTACAAGCCTAAAACGGCCACCAAACCCAACTAAAATAGGGCTGTTAAGCCTTCGACCGTCCCTCTACATGCTGTGCAAAGAATGAACAAACCAAAAGACACGAACATACATGAGTATTACATTAAATGCCTTGTTTACAGTTTTGTCCGTAACATTCTCCCCCACTTATTCCTTCGACGTCCTCGTCGAAACCTTTGCCGACGCTACAACTCCTCACCGTTGCTGAGTCTTCAATCTTCTGCTTCAACTACAATACGCCTCCTAGCTCTCAGCTGCTCTCCGCCGCTGTTGTTGAGTAGTCGAACTTTGATCCGCCATGCTGTTTCAACTTGCCAATGACTCTGACTTTAGTGTGGGGTTGGCTGAGTTATGTTGATCACTGTTGGTTCCTACAGATCCTTCAGATGAAGGAAAAGACAATCCTTACCATGCGTCAGTCTCTCAAATGCCTCATGCTGCTTGAACTGGGTGGATATTTGTTGGAGCTTTAACGAGCATCGCCTCGGAAACTTTTGAAGTTCTTAGGTCCTTCCTCTAAAAAATTTGACCATCGACTCTTCTTTCACTTAGTTGTCATTTCCAAGTAGGTTCGCATCACTTCCGCTTTCGATTGACATTCTATTGGGAAATAAAGTGGATAATCTACTCTCAATAGCACTGATCACCATTGGTGAGGATTCGACAACTATTATCTTCCATCAGATTTCTTTAAAGGGTCTTTGAATCTTGACAAAGCTCCTCTGCTGGATAAATAAGAGAATTGGGGTACTCGGTTTCGCTCATTCTCTTAAGAGTTAAGAAGGCAAAGGTTACTTGACTTCGCCCACCTCCTCAAGGGTTGTACTCCACGCATTGAGCTGGTTACTGGCCTTCGCCTGCTCTTTGCTCACACTTCTGAAGCACTTGAAGTATACTCCATACGTTGAGTTAGTTACTGTGATTTACCTTCCTAATGCCATCGAACATCTGGAATGCAAGAAGTTTTCACCCTAACTTGGAGTAAGTCTCTAACAGTTTTAGTTGTCTTTGGGATTTGTACCGTCTTCTCCATTTGACCCAACCGCCTACTCCACTGAGTAGCAAAAGTACAGCACCGCATACTGCATGCTTCGTTCCTTGGTCGTGCACTCTTGCACCGACCCGAAGTCCTCCACTTTTGGCTATCTTGATGAGAAGCTCGTTGACACCAGTCTTACGAAGTTCCCTAGCCTCTGCCCTTCAACCTTGTCTCGATACTTGGAGTTTGCCTCTGCATTCTCCACCTCCCCGACCCCTTTCACGACCAACCGCTCTCCCCCTTTGAGAGCAAGGAATCAATGACTTCACGAAAGTCCCGCCTCTGCGGTACCATAGCGCTGTCATGCCCATGGCCCTACTATCCGTCGCCTCACATCTGCATCCCTTTCTGGAGCGGGAGCGACGACAACAGCAGCGAGCAACAGCGGTAGCGTGAACGACGAGCAGGGTTAGGGTTGGGGTAGTCGCGCTGATATCGATGCTTTAGTTGGTTCGATTGAACCAACTAAAGCACCGAAGACTGAACCAGACCTAAAATGCTGGTTCAATCGCCTGGTTTAACCCAGGCACTCGCCCGAAGCGCCCGGCGCCTGGGCTCGGGCAAGCGCCCAGCCGGCGCCTCTTTAAAGCACGCTGCCTAGAAATGAAGCGAGGCGCTCGGGCCTCGCCTCGCCCGAGCGCCTAAGCGAGCGCTCGAGCGCCTTTTTATATCACTGAATGGGGCTGTTAAGCCTTTGACCGTCCCTCTACATGCTGTACAAAGCATGAATAAACCAAAAGACACGGACATACATGAGCATTACATTAAACACCCTGTTTACAGTTTTGTCCGTGACAAGACGAGGAGGGAGAGCAGTGCCGATCTCCAAGTTCTCTTCTTCTCCCTCTTCTTTCTTCTCCCTCGTTTAATACCACCATTCTCCCTCTTCTTTCTTCTCCCTCGGTTAATACCACCCGATAGCGGGCGACGACTACCAGTTTAAGACAGTAACGGGGCGAAATTAGCCCCAATCGATGGTATCGCCCAGTAGCGGGCAGTCCGTGTACTGGTCTGCTGGCGAACTGTTACGTATCACCCATACCAAAATTAAAATCTTTAATTTTGACTAAGTCGTACCGCACCCTTGCATGTCCGTCCACATAGGGTCAACCTTCCCAAAACCTCTTATGGTCCCCAAGAACATGCAAAAGAGAAGATGGGTTAGCGAAAGCATTTAACTCAAGATCCCACAAGTAACCATTTCAGCAAACACTTAATAGGAAATGCAAATTACAAATATAGATTTCGTAACTTCTAAACAGTCGTGCTACAAAGGGTCCGAGGTTGCCCGTCGCGGCCAAAAGTCTCCACAAGTACCCATATGACACTGCTGCGGAACAAGACAGCGAACCAACCCTAAACACTACCCTAAAAGCCCATCCAATCATGTGCCACCTGGGTAGTTCTTGAGTGTTGTGCTAGCTAACACTCCACACCACTCTATAGAGCTAAAAAACCCCCAAAATGACTATCTGGATGGCTTGTTTTTGGGCAATTTCGCCTCTTCGCGATGACTCTATACAACTTACGTTTACAAGCCTGAAATGACCACAAAATCCAACTAAAATAAAGTTGACAAACCTACTGTAAACCCTCTACATGTGCAAGGCATAAACAAAACCGAAAGACACGGATATATACAAGCATTACATCGAATACCTTATTTACAATTTTGTTCGTGATAGTACCATGACATACCATCAAGTACAAGTGGTACATATCGATCCTAAAAAGAACTGATATGGGCAGTACATACCGATCTATTGATACACCCACTGTACCATGTGTTAATACATCATATGGATCGGTACGTATTGTACCAGTGGTCGATCGATATAATGGTACCGGTAACGCGAACTATGAATAAAATTGCATGAACAATCTAAAGTTAGCAAATCTATTTGAGAATTTTATGGAAAAATAAAGAAAACCCAATAGAATGGTCCAAAAGGAGATTGCTTGATTATTATTTGATGGTCAAAAGGGGAAAAAATTAGATCAATTGTTTTTCTAGAGCAATGCTGCTTTTTTTTTTATAGAGCATGCTGCTTAAAATACACTGCAAAAGAACTACTTGTACTCAGTTGAGGTTCAAATATCACAATACGCACTACATAGAAAATAGCGATGACCCCAAAGTTCAAGAAATTAAAACAAATTGTTAATTTTGCTTACCGGAAGTTTCAATACCTCACAGAGCTTTGATAACTTTGGCTTCAACGAAAGATGAAGGTTCCTTTGAGAGGACCTTAATTTCTCTCTCCCTTTTAAATCAACCTCGTGAGGCTTATTTACATCAGAAGTACCATCAGACATTGGAGACACATGTGATACATCCTTTCCTTGACATGTTAGTTGTGCTTCTGCAACATTTAATCCCACATAACAAAATAAAGAATATCAAAATCGCCAAGAAAGATGACATATTGCAATCCAATTCTTAACAGTACAGTAATACCAGTCTCTGTCTGCAAGCTACTTGACATGAAAGCTGCTTTAGTCATGAAACTAAGAGATGGCTGATCATGATTTCCAGACAACAAATTGCTATTGCCTTCAGCTTGTCTTCCTTGAAATGAACATTCCGAATATAGTGGATCAACAGTATTGCTGCTAACTACCTTCCTCCGCTTTTTCTCTGCTTCTTCATTTTCTGATTCAGGTGGTATTACAAGTTTGTCCAAATTGTGAACCTTTCTACGACTTCTCTGACTATGAGATGGCTTAGAAATGTATCGCCATTGAGGATGCCTTCCTTCCAATAAATTTGACCAGAAACTGCACAGATCTTTATCGAATGAGGAGGCTCCTTGCTCACCAGCCAAAACTATATTTCTTGAATAGGATGCTCCACTCTGCTGGACCTTTACCAAAATTGAACATTTGCTAGGAATATAGGCTGGTATTTTCGTTAATATTTCCAGCACATCATTAAACAGAAGCATTTTATCAGAGGAATTTGGAGAATAATTATCCAAGGATTGAAGTTGATGGAACTTTTCTAGTCGGTGAAAGAGGCATGAGGCACCCCAACTAAGAAGCAAATGGCAGACACTAGGGCTTACGTTATCCATATTGTTGTCAAGTATCATATCCTGCTTTGCAAGAATTAAAAGTTTTTCCTCTATTGTAAAGGATGAATATAGACGAAAAACAGCTACATAATCACGCTGTGATTCAATAGTTATCTTCTGAAGCGCACGTAGATCATTCAATGGATTCCAATCACTATCATAAATTATAATAGCGTCAATGCATGCAAGTTTGATGCTTGGTAAGCATGCACGATTTTCAATTAAAAAGACAAATCTTCCTCTCTCCTTGTCATTAAACATATTCAGTGCAGCCAGTTTCTTTGACATTGCTATTCCACGATCAATACGCTCATAGGAATCACCACCGAATCTTTGACGAAGAAAATCATCCAAAATATCACCAATTGAAGTCTTTCCAGCTCTGCCAGTTGACTATCATATTCAAAAGTTTAAATGAGAACAAATAAAGAATGCAAAGTTTAATAACAAAAAAGAAAGTTATTCTGACAAAATTAATGCCAGCAACATCAGGACTTCAAACATAAGTTTCACATTTAAAATATCATATAAGCAGGAAAAGTTTAAATGTTTCTTCACCCTTAGGTTTTTCGAATAAATAATTTGGTTTAATCCACAATCATGGAAATGAGCAACAAAAGACTCTGAGATTTTAAAAAAAAAAAAAGGGTACTCAGTTATGTAAACTAAACATGCCAGAGTGCCTCAGTCCAATATTAAAATGGAAAATAATTATTTGGAATCTTAACTGAATCCAAAATATAAAACCAATTCTATGGCAAATATATCATGATATGATCATTGAAGCAACACATGAAAGCACTAACCAGGGCTGCAAAAGAAGACAAGGAATTCTTACAAATATAATATTTTGTCATGTCATATAACTTCAGCAAGAAACTATGCTATTTATCAGACCATATAAACTATGCTATTTATACGTGAAAGCACCAAATAAAGAAAGGGCACATATTGCTCCAAGTGAATAAGGAGCCCATCCACGGTACCAACAAATAATAATATTTTTAAGGTGTGGTTTTGCAGAGAAGCATCTCAAGTTGTTTGTGTAAACAATCAAGAATCGGCAAGCTCAGAAAAAGCAAATAAAGAGAAAAAAAAGTCCTGTATCTGACCAGGTGGCCACCACTTCGCATTAGGAGTATCATGCAAAGCGCATATAAGGTTGGAAAAATATCAGCAAAAAGCAGGAAGGGAAGAAAAAATATTTATATATATCACAAAGGCAAACGATCTGCATCAATAGTGGTACATGGATCGGGAGTTTCTTACCCCCTCATTATTTGCTTTCTTTCTTTGTTCCCCTTTTTTTTAGTTTTTTTTTCCTCTGCCTGCTGTGTAACTGTACAGGCATATGGCATGTTTTGCCAACAGCATGTACTCATATTGGCTAACCATATAAGAAGATCAGAATTCAGATATTGTAATATTTTTATTTACAGAGTTTAGAAGTGGATGAGTAGGGAGGTAAGAATAGTTGGGTTTGGAGGAAAAATAAGAAAAAAGGAAGTACATATACACTTCGATTACGAGTATAGGTCATGTATGGATCCACATAAACTGAAAACTCACACCCACATCAAACTGGACAAGTTGACTATGGTATTAGATTGCTTATTTCTATAGTAACTGTATTTAGTTTAATTGGTCCAAACAACTTCATTGAGGACAAGCTCAAGCAAAGTGCCCAGTTTGAGGGCAATCGAGTGGGAATTTAATTAGTGTTGGTTTAAATTAATCAGATAAATCTAATATAACTGCTAGATTTGATCAAGTGATTATCTAATCGGGATTGTGCTCATTTTTATTGAACCAAAAGAGATCAATTCTCATCAGGAACCTAGTTGTAAAACCAGTTTCATAGATAAATTCATAAGATAAATTAGGATCAGGATGAGCACGTGATCTACAATTGGGTTCAGCAAAATCAATCAGTATCAGATCAAATGATTGCAATCAGTCCAGGAATACAACATAAAAATATAAAACATAAGAAATAAAAAAGAAAGTTCACTAAAGAAAATTTGAGAAAAAAATATTATATTCCTTTACCTTCATAAATATTTAATTTTCTAAAATGACATATGAAATTGAAAACACAAAGTTAAAAACTAAGTGAAATATAATCCTAAAATATAAAAATAATGAAAAAAATTCCATAAAAAAATCATTTATACACAAGGCTCAAAATTCATCCACTTGTAGTTTTAAACATAGCAACAGACCAATTATAACCATAAAGGCTCTTTAATCACCATGCAAAAGAAGTATCAGGTAATAATAAGACAAATTAAGAAAGGTGTCATTCAGAGAGAGTGCCTATGGATCTTGAAATTAATTGAAAGCACTGTAACACCTCACTTCTCTGCAGCAACATATATGGTAAGAGCAATAATTGTCCTCTTTTATCCTCTCACGATGTACTCTCTACTCTCTAGTATCTTCTTTATTTTACTAACAATGGATGTTTAAGATAATAAAAATAGTTAGTAGTGGCAAATGCGATGACTGCAATGATAGTTGTAGTGAATAACAAACAAAATGAGGGAAGCATCTTCTTTGTTTCATGATGGGCTTCTGTCTTTTCTTCAACCTCAACTTCCTCTTCTTTTTTCTATCCTATTCTTTTTCTTCTATTGAGGTTGCCATATTACCTAGATTAACCAAAATCAACTAACTTCAATTAAGGTTGATGCATCTAATTCATTTTGACCCATCTTTGAGTAAAGCTAAGAATTTTGCTAAAATCAGGTGTATCAAATTGAAATCAACGAAATATCCAAACTATCTCCATATAAAGTTTTCGAGACTAAATTGCATAGAACTACCAAACTATTGTAACTTAATTGTTTGGCATCTAATTTTCACATAAATAGTGCCATTAGATACCAATTCATCTCCTAGTTATCTTCAAGGTTGTTGAACTCATGATCTGGGCCATTGGATCATGTGATTATGGCCCAGATCAGACCTCACGAGTCTGGTCAGATGTTGTACTATAATAAGGGTAGAATCAACCCGATTTGCATGTTGACTTAATAAGTTTGGTCGACTCATTAAGATTGGTCAATTTAGATGAGTCGACTCGAGTTGATTGAATCAACTCAAATGTATATAAAAGAAAAAAAGAAAAACTCACCTTAATGTCGAAGGAGCAACGATACTACGAGACACAACATGCCTTAATCATTGTTGTCGCTAGAGACGAGAAGCTCATCGACGGCCATTCAACGTTGTTGATCGCCACAGCTGCCTGAAGAAACGACAAGGAAATGAACCCTATTTGTTGCTGTGGCCCGTAAGGGGAGCGAGTTGCAGCCTCCCTACCTCGATGATCATTCAACATTGCTTATTGTTGCAAGAATCGTTTCTCCTCATCTCTCCTACGTCTCATATCCTTTCCTTTCTTCTCCTACCATCTTCTTCCTTCTCCTCTCCTCTCCTCCCTTTTTTCCTCTCTTCCTGTCCCCCCTCCTTACTTTTCCTCTCTTCTTGTCCCCTCTCCTTACTTTTCCACTCATCTTCTCCCATCTCTTCTCCTCTCCTCCCCTCTCAAGGCTGCACAGCGACCACTCATTGAATTGGGCTAAACTGGGCCAAAAGGCCCAAAACTATCCAATTTTTGGTTCGATGCAAAATGTTAACCATCTCAAACCCCTAGAACCCCGGGTGGCATAGAGCTAGACAGGGCTTTGGGGTAGTGTTGGGCCCTTTGCATTCACAAGTTTGTACACAAAGTGTGCATAGACTTGCCTAATACAAACTTAGAGAAACTCTACAAAGATGTTTTGGAACTTAATGCAAGTTCCTCAAAATGAGCTTAGAGAAACTTTACCAACACCAGCGACAACTCTTTGGGGTAGAGAACTTGCAAGAGTAGGCAAAATCTCGAATCGACACAATGCAATCTCGAGTCAACCAATAGATGGAAGACACCAAAGAGCCTATGCAACACCTACGAGAAGTAGTGGCTGATCTCACAGCATGAATTACAATGCTCAAAAGAGATCTATATGTAGGAGGGGACAACACATGCATCACTTTGCCACAAAATTTGATGGCACCCAAGCCACACAACTACAGGGGTTCTAGGGACACAAAGGAACTCAAAAATTTTCTTTAGACGTGGAGAAGTACTTCCAGGCAACGAAGCCTAATTCTGAAGAGACCATTGTTTGTTTTCGAAGAGAATTGGATATCCAAACAGTGCTTTCGAACTCAGATACGACCATCGCTTAATAGCTCATCCAACTACTTCCTCATTGGAGGCTTGGGCAGACAAACCCAAACGAGTAAACATCGTGGCTGATGCCTTAGGCAAAAAGGTGGAATTGGTGAATGCAATGCAACCGAAAGGCTTCCAGCCAAGCAAGTCAATTGCAATCCTACTTTCTTTCCAAGATCAAGGATGGACTGTACAATGATCCCTAGATAGTAACCTCGATGCAACTAATCAAAGAGAGTAAGGCCCGACAATTTTAGGTCCCAAAGGGACTTGTCTACACCTAAGGGAATAGAGTTTATGTTTCACGAGTAAACAATTTGAGGCATGAACTCTTGAAAGAGTGTCACAATTCCCAATAGGTGGGGCATTCAAGTATCTATGAAACTTTGACTCTAGTAGAGAGGACCTTTTGTTGACTAATGCTGAGGACTGATGTGAAGGTATATGTTTGGACGTGCCTCA
The DNA here is from genome assembly GCA_001649415.1 of Musa itinerans. Classification (NCBI taxonomy): domain Eukaryota; kingdom Viridiplantae; phylum Streptophyta; class Magnoliopsida; order Zingiberales; family Musaceae; genus Musa; species Musa itinerans. The sequence continues at coordinate 49,610 of LVTN01000995.1, read as the reverse complement.
CACGATAATAAGACAAGGTGAAGCAACGAATGTCATGGAACAATACAAACAAGGTATTCGACGCTTTGCAGCGATGTTCCCACAGTACAATAATTCTCTCACGTAGAAGAGGCAAAAGTTAAAGGGCAGCCTGAACGTGATAAAGACACTAAAGAAAGAGTGGCCGAATTAAAACTATGGCTCAACCTTGTCAACCGAAACTTGACGGGTGTTTGACGCATGTTCATGATGCATTTCGGCTCTTTTGTTTTATATTTCCGAGTGTTTTCACGAAGTACATGATAGAAAATACTATTAGACAACCCTATTTTGGTTTGTTGTCTATTTTTGTTTTCTTTTTCTATCTTGTAAAACTCGAAAACGTTTTTAGTTGTGCAGTGCCATACAAAGGGGAAAATAGCCAAAACAACCCCATTCTCGTGTGCCACAGGCTAATTTCTAATCGACAGCCACGCGATGTGAAATGTCAGTTGTCTCAACACCTTAGAACCCCTGGGTGGCACCAGGGCAGATGCCGCCTTGGTTATATGTCTGAGAGGTGAGGCAACATCTTTAGTGTGTCCACTTTTTGTTCAACGAAAGTGTTTGGTGAACATTAGGCCTTCAAGACCCCCTTTTGTGTGTGACCATTCAGCCCACTTTTAAGAGCCTTTTGTGCCTAATAAAAGTTGATTACTTTAAGTTGCTTGTGATCCCAAATATTGTACTATTTTCGTGTGCAATGGTAGCATATTACTCTTATATTCACCATTTTAACTTTTTCTTCTCTATGCAAGTCCTTTGTGGACCACACAAGGTTAAGGTCTAGGTTGATTCTTGTGGACAAATATCGCTGGGGTGTCGCACGCCTTAAGCAATCCTAGTTAAGGACGTGACAAAGTGATATAAGAGCAAATCAAGCAAACGCGTGGCATAACTAGCACGCTGTACAAAAGAGGCAACAACAGTGCATGATCATTCCTAAGAAATAGTCTCTCTCATTCTCTTCTTCTGTCTTCCTGAGTCCCATATTCGTCTACACTTCGAACAAACCATTAAGCATCAGAGGGACTAAGTTAGGTTTCCTTGACCTAGGTCTTCTTGTAGGATCCCAAACAGTGTTCAGGAGCAACATATACCAAATCTGCATCCAGATCAACACCCAAATCCTCCTCGACAGAGTCCTCAACGACGACCACCTAGCATCTCAGGCCAATTGATTCGCTCCCACTCGAGCCCGAACCCAACCATGACACTCCATCGCTGCCATACCCCAAAGGACCAACTTTAAGGTCAACAATATTCACTTTCCATAAGATAACTAATCAAAGCATATTAATGTCTCTCTGCATAAACTTATTTTAATGATAAGTCCAATAAAACTTAAAATTATACATAAATGATTTTCTCCAATGACTAAAATAAGGTGGATGACACAAGATCGAGTTCCAACTAAAATATCACCATATTGATTACTTACTAAATGTGCAAACTACTGCAGTAAATTATAATATTGTGATGTTTCCAGGCATTCAAGATTTTGTGGTGCTCATGCCGAATAACTAATTCACTTAAAAGGCACAAAGTGCAAACTAGGTCGACTAGCATGGTACACAGGTTCATCCAATGACGTCAGCCTGCAAACCCTGTGATCTAAAGGAACTACAAAATGCAGAATAAGCAAACCTGAAAGAACATATGTCACGAACCTGAAAAAGAATCAGCACTCTCAATCCTTGATTTTGTATCATTTGGAGAATCTTGTCAAGTACTAGTAGCTTGCCACTTGCATTTACCCCAATATCTAAATATTCAGTCACTGGAAGACCTCTGGTAAGTGAGCTTTGCAAAGATTCATCAACAAGGTAAGGATGGTCACAGCACTGCAATAAAAATAATAATTGAGATGACAAAAAGATAATATTAGCTTCCTATTTATTCACTACCAACATTACACTACATGATCCCAATAACCAAATAGTATCTGGCTGCCAACCTTTCTGGTTGATATAAGAATGTTACCAAGGGCTCCAACTAGATCAATTTTTGAACATGAACAAAGAGGTACGGCATTTGAAATCAGAGTAGCACAATATTGTTCCAGCTGCACATTAGAAAGCTGAACAGGAACCCAGTACTCCAAAAACTTAGAGGAATCCGGTTTATGGTCATAAGCAAGATTTTGTGACAATCTCTCTTTCAATAAAGCAAGTGTGCCAATGACACCAACAGAATCAGACTTCATAATGCATCCCAAATTCCCATCAGTCCCTAGATCAAGGAACAAGAGCAGGTTGAGGTATTCAGCAATATTGTCCTGAAAGTTCCAACAGTTCATTAGACATTATTAGAGTTTCGGAAAAATCATATCAGCATGAAGGATTGATACTTCTACATACCTTCAAATGACCACTTAAAAGAAGCAGCCTGAAGGAAGATGAAAGACGCTTAAACAGTTCCAAATGCTTAAACACTCTAGAACTTTGGCACTCATCAACAAGGAGAGCTTCCCAGGCAATGCATTCTAGTGTTTCAAAGTCCTGAATATTAACCAGGATCGCAGTAAAAAACTGGATATATGTATTGTACAAATAATATGCGAAGATTTATATAGCAAATGAGAAATGTTGGGTCCATCTGAATTGCAGGAAGAATGCAATAGAGCATTAAGCTGACATGTTATAACTCAACAGCTAAGTAGAAAACAAACAAACAAAGATACCTCAAGTATAGCATCAGGGTGTGACAAGAGCACTTGAAACATTATGCAACCACCTCCCTGATAAAATTCAAGAGATTGAATCATCTTCCGGACATCCTTGCTCCCATTATAGACAACAAGATTGATAGAAGGTGCCAAGCGATTAAACTCAGTCTCCCATAAGGAAAGAGAAGTACAAGGTGTGACAATGAGAAAAGGCCGACAAGCATAAGATAGCAAGGAAAATATGAATAAAATGGACTTCATAACCCGCTCCTACAAAATAGAATCAATCAAGTTAGGCACAAAAAATGTACATACCTAAAGCAGATAGATTGTTGACTCTTACATTTACTTGAGCAGTAACTGTAAATCTAATAAACTAAAATATCACAAACAATCATAAGACTATAAACCACAAAGAGGTAAATGAAACAATGCTTCCTGGTATATAGAGGAACTTGATCTCCAAAGGCATCGATATTTAACAAACAGACAAGAGACAATTGACAATAAATACAGAAACAAAGCTATTAATTTAAGTAAAATATCTTTCTTATGGTGCAGATGCATGATCTTAACCAATGCAGAAATAATGTTTAAAGAAAAGAATAACTAAAATCTAGGAAATCAGATTTGTATATAAGAACAGAACGAAAATTGCATAAGTGAATATTAACCACTAGAGGTTGTCTAATGAGGGTTAAAAGAAAAAGATACCCTTTCTATTTATGGTCCACGACTAAAAAAATGGACGATAAGAGTAGAAGAACCAAAGCAAGCAAGTAATTCGAAGTTCAGACAGAAATAATCAGCCAAGATCTACACTCCTATTAAAGTTCTGTGAAGCTAGCTCAAGAGTGAGAAGCTAACAAGTTACACTATATCACGAGAGCTAAACATATTAGATTCAAAGATGGTAAACAAACTCATGGATCTTAGCCACCATAAAGATTAATTTAGCCACTCAAACAAATTTGACCTTACCTCAGAACCACGCTAAGATCAATAAAGTTAAATACAAATAGATCCATGAGGAGTGTGTTGTCATTCAAGCTTATAATGGAACACTGTGTCAATCAAGTATCTTAGTCTTTGAAACTGAAACTGGTCCACAATGAATTTAAACATAAAAAAACAAAATTTTGCCAAGATCACTTGCAAGATCATATGATCTTATGTGAATTCAATAATGCAACAATGCCTCGGTCAGTGAAACTAATATAAACTGATAATCATGAAAGTCAACCACGACAAAGACACCAAAGAAGCAAACATCGGTAGGCAATAAATAATTATATAAACTACTAAAAATAGTTTCTTTGATGATCATAATGTCTGCTGATGTTTGTAAATTGGGTGTAGCAGTCCTGGGTTTTAGCTGTTGCAGCACATTCTTCCCAGAAGCAGATATCTATGCATCATGTAAATTTGGCCAAGTATCTCTCAGAGGAATTTCTGAATACTGAACAGAACTATATCTTAATTACTTTTTCTCAAAATTAACCTTGTATCGCATAAACATGTACATAGAATCAAAGATTTTAATTTCGAATAATACCACCCGGTACATAGAATCAAGGATTTTAATTTCAAATAATACCGCCCGTACCAGGCAGTACATACCGGTCCGCCAGCAGATTGGTACGCGGACCGCCTGCTATCGGGCGATACCATTGATTGGGGCTATTTCCGCCCCGTTACCACCCTAAATTGGTCGGTGACGGTTGATTTCGACCGTCGCCGCCCGCTACCAGGTGGTATTAGTTGAGGGAGAAGAAAGAAGGGGGAGAACCTAGAGATCCAACGCCGCTCTCCCTCGTCTGAGGCGATGAGGCCTCGATGACATCGCGGGGAGAAGAAAGCGAACATCGTCGAGGCGGCGTTTCTTCTCCCACGTAAGCAGAATTAACAAGGCGACGTCGCCTCGTCGCCCTTTTTTGCACAGAGAGAAGAAAACCTTCACCCCACATGGGCAAAAACCCGAGGCGACGTCGCCTTTTTTTTTTTACTTATATATATATGTATATATATATATATATACATATATATATAAGTAAAAAAAAAAGGCAATGTTCGCCTCGGGTTTTTGCCCATGTGGGGTGAAGGTTTTCTTCTCTCTGTGCAAAAAAGTATATATATATATATATATATATATATACCGAGTGGTACATCGAAACATACCACTCAGTATATTCGTATCATACCATACCGAGCTGAGCTCGATACTTCGGTACGGTACGAAATTACGAACATTGCATAGAATGAACTATTGAAGTACAGACACAAGTATGTGGAATGCATATGAAGCAAAAAAAATAATGTTCGATAGGCCATGTGAGTATATAGAATAGGCAAATATGGCTCTTCTACACCAAGCATGCCTCGAAAAATTTACAATATTTAAAAACTCTAAATGGTGAGAATAACATACTCTACCTGACCATCAATTAAAACAGTACTTTGATTCCTGTGCCAAAACTCACGAAGCCTGTTGATAGCATATAAATTATCATTATCAAGTCCAGGTGGACACCCATCAGGAAACCTCGTCAATTTATCATAAGGATTTGTCTTGAACTCCAGAGCCTAGGAATAACATATTTTAGTTATAGAAACCACATAAATTGTGTTGCATTCACAAAACCCTAACAAGCAATTTACACTGAAATGAAACAGACAAAGCAAAACTGATGACTTAGCATGTAAGGCAGACAAAAGGAATGGAATAGCATGATACCACAAAATCAAGGACAACTAGACAAATGTGGAAAAAAAGAAGTCATAATCAAGAAAACTTAAAAAAAATACACACATATATATATAGGACATGCAGACTTTTGTCACAGCAAGGGAAGGTACCAAGTACGGGGGTTGGTTGGAATTGAGCAAATTACCAAGTTGTGATGATAGAGCACAAGCATGCCAAATTGTCCCTTCACACTTCTTATGTCAGTGCCTCCTCTAGTACACCTCAAGTCTTATCTTGGTATTGCTAAAGCTAGATTTGATAAATTCAAACATAGTCCTATATTTAGTATAAACCCCTTAATTTCTAGTGTTAGTCTTGAAAACCAAGTTCAAAAATAATCCCAAGTAAATTTCCCATCAATTAATCATCTCATTAGAAACAACAAGCAAGGGTATCAGAATAAGCATAGAACAAACATTTTGCAGAAAATTCTATATACTAAAACAGGTCAGTTCATTTCTGTTTCTTAATTTTGTGTTACTTGTAAGTTTGTTTTTTCCCAACTAATTTTGGAGCCACCATATCTAGCAATCTCATTGAGAATGATCCACCGGATTGTTATTTGGCAGAGCTATGTGTTAAAGTACATCATATTTCAGAAGTAATTTATTTTGTTAATGTCTTTCGGTCATGAGCATATTTAACTGTTATAATTATCTAATTAACTTTCAGTAGGAAGCTTCCTGTGGTTGAGGTTAAAACACCCAGGAAAGGCAACTCCAAACATGTCAAAAGGTAGTGAAGTTTAGTCCTTTTATTTTTCAAAAGACCTCCTTAATTTTGATGTCATTAATTTCTATAAGGACTAGAGAAAATGCTGTTAAGAAATAAATTTACTCCATATCATAGAATACCTTTTCAGCTTTGGAAGAATCAAATGCTGTCTCTGCCTCAATACGTGCTTCATAATCTTTCATAAGTGTCATAGCCTCAGGTGTGCATAGAACTGGTGAAGTCTCAAGCTCCCATGTAGCATCCTCATAACCAAGACCTTTCCATTTCACAAACCACTCATGGTAGCATTTTGGAAAGCTATTAGCAAGCCCACTAAAAAGGTCATCAGTCAGCTTTTGAGGCATCAGCAATCTTTTTAGCAATAGCCGATGAGGCTCGGCCCACTCCTGCTTCCATCTTATAGCCTAATAAGCATTGAGTTAAATCAAGAATGATACCAGCAAACATATTCACCTTACATTGAACAAGGTAAGAAAAAATAAATAAGTAACCAACCCTCTCTTTGTAATATTTCCTTTTGAATTTAGACAAAAGTGTAGGAGCTTCCTGAAGCATCTGGGTTTCTGAAATCCATTGATTATGGATATGAGCAAGACCTTTATACTTGACAAAGAAATGCTTGCCATTCTGCAATTCTAGACCATGAGCACCCATGAAAAAGATGAGTTTCATAATTAGCAACCTAGAAAAAGACAAGGATACCAAGCTCAATTAGCATAAAGATTGTTGATCATCTCACCTTCTTTAAAGTTCCAAATGGAATCCATTCCTTCAGATATGGAGTGTACACCAATCTCTATTTTCTTTTTTATGCAAAAAATGCATAGCCAAGCACCAGGATAATTTTGCAGGGGTGGATCAAGACAAGAAAGATGATAGCTTCTGTTGCAACCTTTCCCATCACAAGACCTAAGATTACAGAGAAATTTTACCAAAATTAAATGAGGAAAACTAAGTAGCCATCACACTTGTCGAGGGCTACAGAGGAAAACTTTAACATCAAAATATTTCTTATCAGACATCTTGAGCATGCATATGCGCACACACAATTTAAACTAATCATTGCCAATATAAAGGGTAATAAAGGCCATATTTTAATTAGCTATTTGTAAGCTAGAAAGCATCAATTTGCACCATAATCAAATTTTAATAGAAAATCCTGGTAACTTACAGTTCTGTTTCTGGGTGTTTGCAGACAACACATGCATTGGCACCACCATCTGTCTTAATTTCAAACAAGGACTTTCTCAAATGAGTTGAATTATCATGTTCTTTTGAAATATCCATGAGATTACAGTCCACTGGTCTGGCCCCAATCTAATGTAACAATATAAAGAGAAAAATAGACAATAAGCATGAAGCTGATAGCCTGATAGAACATATTATCAAGTATAACTATCAAAAAAAAACAGAGAACCAAAAAGAACCTAAATAGAGAATAAAAAAAAATACCTCCTGACTTTCGATGAGCATGTTTAGACTTACTGTACAGGCTGAAGCTACAAAACAATTTGACCTATTAAAAAAAAATTAGGAGACTTAGAGATGCATATGATGCATCCACTTTCATGAAAAACATTTATCAAAGTTATATATTAATTGAAAATTCATGATATTTGTAGAAAAAACAAAGCATAGGTATGAATACTTCTCTGCTCCAGCCAGTCCACTTTCAGCTTCTGACAAAGAGTTTCCTTTACATTTATCTTCTTGCAAACAAATAGCAGCATTGCCATGTTTATCTGGAGCAACTTTATGATGAGCTTCCTAGAGAAAGAAGTGAACTTTATAAGAAACAACCGGCCATTGATAGACAACATGTGATGCGGTGATTTAATAAACTTTCATAATATGAATATATGATTTTGGGTTCAATACATGTATAAAATAAGTCATAATATCAGCAGAGACACATGCCAGGCATCCCCTTCTGTATGCTACAGGATTGAGTCAACAATACAAACCACAGGAGTACCAAATCCAAACATTACTTGCACAGAGAATACTGGTAAATATGAGAAAACCTCAACAAAAAATGTGAACGCATAAAATATGGAGTTAGAAGAACAATAGTGAGACGAATAAGAGAGACAATGGAAGAAATATAAAAGAATTAAGAAGAAAAAAGCAGGGCTAATGTGGCCACTAGAAGAGACCTTTTATGTATCAAAATCCACATTACAACCTCAAAAAGCGACTACCAGTTTTTCAATAGACTGCAAGTTGATAGCTAAAACCTTGAGATCAGAAGATAATCAATCAAATCAAGATATGTTAAAGCAGATTCTATTCTCTGAGTAGGATGCTAATTCGGAGCCAATTAAGGTCCTACTTTGCGTCCATCGAGCAAGGAGATTCCAAGACTGAACCCTACCGAACTCCACCCAGCCTTGCAAAACTATGTTGAGGGTGTTCCCAACAAAGACCCTCTGATGTTTAACTTAGCCTTTGATTCAATGAGTTTGGCTAACGTCGAATCTATGAGAGTGTAATATACTAGGAGAGAGAGAACCCTCATGAAAATGTACCTGAGGGGCCTTTTATAGTGAGATTTTAGGACCAATGTGTTTGAGTCCAAAGTTAAATGCCACGAACGGTTACATGTTTCCTCTAGCATAGATGTGATCGCATAGCATAGAATCCAAAAAACATGGGGCAACGGTTCGCTGAGTCAGCTTCTTGCATAGCTAACTCCACAAGATTGAATGGTTGCTACGTCATCCAAATGGCGATGAGGTGTGACACATGTGGATAAGGTGTCAGACACATGTCTAGGAGGCATCGACCATGTGGCAGTGAGGTGTTGACAGCCTTCCACGTGTCATTATATCCATATTAAGATCATATCGAATAAAAACATGTTATCATACTATATTAAATCCTGAAACTACAAACATGCATATTAATCTTTTTATTTAAGATCATTTTTATCAAAAACTATCTCAACCAAACTCTCCAAAATCAAAGTACACTTAATAACTCATTCAACCAAGAACCCTAAATTATGAATAATGTTACTTAACTAATGTAAAATATAATCAATTGTATTAGACTTTGAAAAGAACTAAATAAGAACGAAAATCATAACAAAAGAACTACTAGATCCCAATGGCTCAATCCTACAAATATAACTAACCTCAACCTAAAGTGCAGCCCAAATGGACTCTTCCTCTTAATTTCATGTCCTTGTAGCTATTTGTTATTAGGGTGTATTGAATCCTATATTTGATCTTCAAGATTCAACAGAAAAATCCAAGTTGTAATCCTCAAACAACATAATGGTTTAAGAGGCTTTTCTCATTAGCACAAAACTCTAGTCAAGGTTTTCCTTTCACTAGAACATCACAGGTTGACACATGCCAACACGATACCGTGTGGTTATCATGGAACAGCACAACCAGCAGATTAAACCACAGGTCCCTATGTCGTTCATCACAAACCAAGTACAAAGTAACATACTGCATATTCACTTCAAATCAGTACTTCTTGGTTCAGGCAAAGGTCAATCTAGCCCTTTTTGGTCAGTCCAAGGTTACCGTCCGATAACCTCAGTGAATTAGGCTTACCACAAAATTTTGACCCGTTACCAAGCCTATACAGGACTGTAACCCCACCCAGTGGTTACCCAAGCCATGAAACCCATTAGGGTCTCTTTAAATGCTTTAAAGAGGCATGCTTCGCCTTCTTTCTCACTCCAGTTTCATTCAGATCTCTCATGCCTCCTGCAAATGTCTGCCAAAATCACTCAAGTCATCAAGAGGACGCCTAATTTCACAAGAAGTTTGAAGTTGAAGAAACGGTCCAGAAAGCATCATGGCTGAAAGAAAAGGCACAATGGGAGGAATTTGACAAGAGTGCTATAGAGCCCCAACCTAATATTCGTGCAAGGATCACAGCAATGATGTCAACACTAACACCAATCTGATAGTCGAGAGTTTTCCATCATTGGTGCATCACTGTATGCCCGAGGAGATGACGGAAAGACATGAGCCAACCAATTCACAGGATGAGCATGGCAGTGAAAACAACAGTGGATCATTGGTGCAAGGATCAGAGCAATGATGTCAACACTAACACCAATCTGATAGTCGAGAGTTTTCCATCATTGGTGCATCACTGTATGCCCGAGGAGATGACGGAAAGACATGAGCCAACCAATTCACAGGATGAGCATGGCAGTGAAAACAACAGTGGATCATTGGTGCAAGGATCAGAGCAATGATGTCAACACTAACACCAATCTGATAGTCAAGAGTTGTCCATCATTGGTGCATCACTGTATGCATGAGGAGATGACGGAAAGACATGAGCCAACCAATTCACAGGATGAGCATGGCAGTGAAAACAACAGTGGATCATTGGTGCAAGGATCAGAGCAATGATGTCAACACTAACACCAATCTGATAGTCAAGAGTTGTCCATCATTGGTGCATCACTGTATGCATGAGGAGATGACGGAAAGACATGAGCCAACCAATTCACAGGATGAGCATGGCAGTGAAAACAACAGTGGACTGACTCAATTTAATTGATCTTCCACATTGAGACAGACCATTACTATCAGTACATAGGGGTTGGGCAGGAGTGGTAACATGAGAGAATCAAGTGTCCCTCCTCAATTGGACAAGATAGGCAGTATGAGGCAGTCCAGTTTTATGGATGTGAACTGATACGAGCAACAACTTCCTCCGTCAAAACAATATCGGGTTTTAAGCAGTCAATCTTTTAGGGGTTCTAGTATGACACAACAGGGTGAGATATTCAACCATTATGGCAAATGGAAATGGTTATCCACTTGATGCAATTGATAAGCCACAAGTCCAGTTGGATGATAGGACACCACTCTCACAGTCTATGTTTGGTGAGGCCTGCAGAGATAGTAGAGACGTAAACAGCAATAAGTCCACCAATGTTGCTGGCCAGGACCAGTCTCATGTTTCTGCTACTGAAACCCAGACAGGTGAGGCATAGATCGAAGAGCAATATTTCAATCATGCCACTTAGGATACTGATCAAGGAACATGTAAATCCACAAGGCTTATTTATTGCTACAAAGATAAGGAAAGGAGAAGGAAAATGATTCTGAGAAAATGAGGCAGAGCCTATATATTGTCTTAGACCAATACGAGTTTATTGTATCAGTCTTCCTACATCCCAGGATCTCATGGCCAACAGATTTATGGTGATAGTCATTTTTCCATGACTCGGATGCATCTTATGGTACACACCAGCAGTACAGTGACAAAAGCCAGAGCTCTGGTGCAGTGTATCCTATAGGATAGTAGTTGCGATGGCCCTACTTGCTTGAGCTACCTTCTACAGCAAGTGATTCATGATGATAAGGTGATGATTGTCATCACATAATTGCATCAATGGTACACTACTACACTATAGAATTATTATATTGATCTACAGCAGAGTTACATCAAGGATCCACTCACAATGATCATTTTGGTTGCTTCTGTATATGTTTACATTGAATCTATTATCTATTATGCTTATAAGTTAATGCTTCTTAGTATATACATGTATCCTTTAGATACAAGCTTGTGATCCATATCTGATATATGTTTCATTTCAGTATTTATTGTTTTGTAGAGTAAAATCACTTTAATGTTATCAATATTGACTGTACCTAAAAAAAATGAGAAAGAACCATAAAATAGAATTTTTTTTAGAAAAGATATGACACAACCATAAAAAATGACTTTTTCTAAGGTTCTGGCCAATCAAAACTGAGTTGAAAACGTACCTAATACGTACCAAGATACCATGTGTTACTATATTGCATTAGGTCCAGTACACTAAATCCTTGGCATAAAGTTAAGGATATCTAAAAAGATACAAGAAAAATATAAAATGAAAAACAAAGAAAATAAGACAAGAGTGGTTAGCAGTTGAAAGAAGATTTTCATTGATCAGAAATCAAATTGACAAATGCAGGCACTAGTCTTTTGTTATTTATAAATTGCAAATGAATTAAGTTCAAAAGTTTAAACAAATCAGTTGAGCAATTACATTCATATCTATTGAAATTAATTGACTCCAAAATATAATATTATGACAATTTTTAAAGTGCAAACCATGGAATTCAATTTCTCTTATATTAGTACATACTGATTTGTCACATTCTTAGCAGGGATTTCCTAAGGCAGACAGCACCCAAGCAATATTCATTCGCAAGGGTCAACCAAGACCTTAACTTCATGTAGTCTACAAAGGAACTGCATAGAGAAGAAAAGATTAGAAAGACGAATGTGAGGTTAATATGGAACAAACCCAGAGGATATGAGTGAAAATGGGCTGTCGCCAAGCCAAGATTATGGACTAAGCTTGTCGAGATAAGGTTCTTCTGGCAACCGACATCGAAGATGGTGCCAACAACCTCTTGTTTCACCTCAATCTTTATGGTGAAGAGCTCTTCTCGAACTGTTGGACCGGGGGTTGGACTCAAGTCTATGACTTTCAGTCTTGCAATTAGCAATTGACTCGTGTCAGCATGAGGTACCCATGCGAGTTCAATGGAGTCATCGCCAACGGTCACAATCGTTATCCACCAACTTTGGTAGATATTCAACCATTTTTTGGGAAGAGTTTCGAGTGAAACTTCCAGCACTTCTCCCCGTGTGATCGACAATTTTACAATGATCACAAAAAAATCACTTCTCTTCAAGGAAGAATTCTTAACATTCCTCGAATTTTCCTTGGCCTTCGAGTGGCACTCTTTGGCTGATTCTTCTTTTTTATTGCTATAGTCATCACGCTCGTGCTCAAGATGTCATAAGCCTTGAAGAGGCTCAATTAGGTTATGATTCGATCATGTAAACCAACGATATATGTCATCACCGTCGTGTCACGTCCTTAGCTGGGATTGCCTTAGCTGGGATTGCCTAAGGCATGTAGCACCTAAGCCAGTGATTTCAATAGGTGCTCGGGCGCTCACCTAGGCGCTCAGGCGAGGCGAGGCCCGAACGTCTCGCTTCATTTCCAAGCGGCGCGCTTCAAAGAGGTGCCGCCTAAGTGCTCGCCCGAGCCCAGGCACTGGGCGCTTCGGGCGAGCACCCGGGTTAAACCAGGCGACCGAACCAGCGTTTTAGGTCTGGTTCAGTCTCCGGTGCTTTAGTTGGTTCAATCAAACCAACTAAAGCAACGATATCAGCCTTCCTCTCACGATTTCCCAACCCTAACCCTGCTCGTCGCTGTCGCTACCACTGTCGCCGTTGTCGCTGCTACCGCTGCCACTATCGTCACTCGCCGCTCCAGCTCCCGCTGTCGCTGCCACTATCACTGCTCATCGCTCACGCTCCCACTCCCGCTGTTCGCTGCCACTGTCACCGCTCACCTCTCCCGCTCCCGTTGCTCACTGCTACCTCTTCTCACATCAACTCAATAGTATACTATTAACAGTATACTGTTAACGATTAAAATATCATACCGTACCGGAGTTTCGACAGTTGTTCGGTACGATACGATACAGTATACCGAGCGATATACCGTTCGGTATATATATATATAATAAAATAAAATTTTGGCAACATCGCCGAAGCAACGTCGCCTCTCTCTTCTCCCTTGGCGGGGCGACATCGCCTCGGCAACATCGCTTATATATATATATATATATATATAAGTAAAAAAAATCATATATATTTTTTTATATATAAATATTTATATATAAATATATATTTATATATAAAAGCTTTTTATATATATATATTTTTATAAAAGGCGATGTCGCATCGCCTCAATGACGTCGCTTTTTATAAATAAATAAATATATATATATATATATATTCGAAATTGAAGACCTTGATACTAGTAACAATATTTTTTTATTTATTAGATTAATAATATATTATTTTGATTTTAATACTGCTAATTTTTATTTATTTGAAATTATTGTTATTTTTTTGAATTTTGAGATTTTTTGTTAATGTGATATTGTGATTTTGTAAGATTTTTTAATTTAATATCATATTTTTATTCAAATAATAATATTTATTAATTATATTATATATTTTTTATATTTTAGCGCCTCGTTTTGCTCAGGTAAGCGCCTAGCATCTTTTGACGCTTAGCGCTTTTTAAATCACTGACCTAAGCTATATTCGTCCGCAAAGGTCAACCTAAACCATAACCTCGTGCAATCCAAAAAAAGGTTTCCACGAAGAAGCAAAGGTTAGAAAGGCGAACATGCAGATAATATCCCACTTTCATGCACAAAAAGGGCAAGATATCTGAGATCACAAGAACCACAAAGCAACTTGCTTTGATTAGGCATAAAAGACTCTCCAAATAGTCTGAACAATCACACGCAAAGGGGGTTCTAAAGGCAAGTGCAAGTCTAATGTTCACCTAACACTTTCGTCAAATAGAAAGCAAGCACCCTAAAGTAGTTACACCACCCCGCAAACATATAACCAAGACCCCATCCACCTCGATGCCACCTAGGGGGTTCCAAGGTGTTCAAATATCTGACATTTCACACCACAAGGCCGTTAACTAGATATCAACTCGTGGCACACAAGAACGGGGCTATTTTGGCTAGTTTTCCCTCTGCATGGTGTTTCTGAGTTTTACAAGATAGAAATAAAAATTAAAAATACTGGCAGCAAACCAAAATGGGGCTGACTATAGTATTTTCTTCCCGTGCATGCTGCCTATGAGAAAACACTCGAAAACACTAAAAAACAATGAAAATAAGAACCAAAAAGCATCATGGAGATGCATCGAACACCTTTACCGAATTGCTCCATAACAAATTGGTATCTACCAGTCAGGGCATGAACCACAAGATGGACTAGCACATTTCAGGAAGTCTGATCAGTTTGATTTTTTTATGGCAACACATTGTTCTTTTTTTCTTTTAAATGCCCTAGTGTGCCTTTAGGACTTGTGAGTATCTCCCTTTACTCTCTGTTACCACCTACCACCAATGTCATCTTTGGTAATTGAAACTTTTCCTCCTCTTTCTCCATAATAGTCTCGTCATCCTTCTTCCTTATTTTTTCTTTTTCATTCTTTCTTTTACTTTCTTCTTCCTCCTTCCCTCCTCCCCTAGTAGAATGGTACCCTGGTAGATGCCAACATACCATGCGTCAATACAATAGGATGCAACCAATATACAAAATTGCATTTGTTGTTACAAATCAATCCTTTTTCTAGGGCTTTTAGAATCAGAAAGTGTTTATTAACTATAAATCAAGAGATATTTGACCAAATATCTCATCCAATCAATAAAGGAGGAAGAATGTAGATTGATTGACAACCGAAAACTGTTTAAATATTTCCTTATCACACCATGTAATCCTCTATAATATAAAACCAAATATGAGGATGAAAATTGAAATAAGATAGAGAAAACTATCAAGACCCGCACCCCATGCCTATGACTAGCTTGACCTAGACTTGACTCAAACCCAAGAAAAATCCAATCTGAATTTTAATATTGATCATTGTTGCATCATAAATGCAGGATATAATCAACTACAAATTCTCATCAAACTGAATCCTTTGACTAATTAAATGGAAAATTTTAAAGCAAGCATTATTCAGATGTCAGCATATGTTATACATGATAATTGATATGTTATGCTCTTCTTGCTTACTACAGGAACTATCTCTCTGCTTCTAAAAGCAGCAGATCCTACTTCAATAGAGCATTACAAGTTTACAACAAAACTATATCAGCGGTAAGCTGCTATAATAAGAACACAGGGTGTACAAATTTCTATTCATCACACAAATATGTCTCCCCAGATGACCTGGGAGATACTTCTTAATGTGGCACACAGAATTATCAACAGTTAAACACTATGAAAAATCATCATTACGAAACAAAACAACAAATGCAGTTTACTGTCTCATCTATGGCGGCTTATATGGTTCTAGATTTTCAGCCCCCAGTAGAGGGAGACAGCAGGCATAGTTGTCCAATCAATGGAATATATTATCATGTTGTTTGACCATCACAGAGACAAAACTGGAGCTATCAGACCAAACATATTCAACAGGATTGAATAACCTGGGTTGTGCTGGTAGGAGGAACCTGATTCCAAATAGACCGACCAGCTTGCTATTAACTTAAGCAAAGATAACTGATTTGTTTCTTAGTAATAAACCTTTTTTCTGCCAAAGAAAGCAACTGCCTTTGTCCTTACCATATGAAGCCACTTCTTGCCACCAAAGTGGACTAGGAAGAAGCCAGATGCCACATGAGAGCACACATTGGAGATATGTGTTTTTATCTTTTACACCACCCACCCTCGCCCCCAACCAACAACAATATATAAATAAAAACACCCTCTCCTTGCTGTTTTTTTCAGTTCCAACGGCACACTCCATCGGTGTCTTGTCAGGCATAGCATGGCACAGCATGCCAGTACATGCCTTTCTGGCAACTTGATGCATCGACTGACCATGGTTTAAAATACTGGTTACTCTGATATATACCAACAAATGTTTACTAGGCCAACCAAGCACCAGTCTCAGGATAAAGCACCGTATTACTTGGTATATCATTCATTTCCATTTCCTTTTCTTTTCTAAAGGATATCAGGTGCTACAATCTAGAGTACCGCTCAGTATCTTGATACAGTGTCAATCCAACAGATTGTCAAAACAGGTCCCAGATTGGTGATTAAAACCATGCACAGGTATTGCCAAATTTAGAACAATGGTCAACTGTACTCAGCAGATTACTTTATAATGGACCATGTTGCCATAATCAACTAGGAACCAAATTACTCTGTCACACCTTATTGGCGAGTATCTCAGCCAAAAATGTGAAACCAGAACCCAATTGCAACAGTAAATTGAATTTGATCAAAAAACCACATTGAAGACCAAAGAATTGTAAGCAAGACAGTAATGACAGATGTCAAACCTCAGAGGGAAAAAAACATTATTTATAACAATAAATATATATTTTTTAAATTAAAGGACAACATAAACACAAACAAAGAAATAGAGCAAAATGGATCAAGCCTCAGACAATTCAAGGGATAAATCATGGATCAAACCAAATATATCTTTTAAATCAAAGGACAACATAAACACAAACAAAGAAATAGAGCAAAATGGATCAAGCCTCAGACAATTCAAGGGATAAATCATGGATCAAACCAAATATATCTTTTAAATCAAAGGACAACATAAACACAAACAAAGAAATAGAGCAAAATGGATCAAGCCTCAGACAATTCAAGGGATAAATCATGGATCAAACCAAATATATCTTTTAAATCAAAGGACAACATAAACACAAACAAAGAAATAGAGCAGAATGGATCAAACCTCAGACAATTCGAGGGATAAATCATGGCTTCTGGCAATATATGAACATTGCTCCTTAACTTGCATATCCTGAACCCTGCACAAAGTTTGCAATAAATTTATCAAGAAATTATACAATAACTGATATTGATATAATCAAAATACATAAAACTAAAAAGGAATCTTAGAAAGAGATTCCTTCTTTCTAGATTTTGACAAATAATGTCATCAGAACTCATAATTAACAAAATTAAACATCCATTTTCAAAGACATCAAAGAAAATTCTGAAGAACACAAAAAGGGGTATCAAGAACCAAGGCTCATATTATGCTCCTAGAGCTTGTACAGCTGGTTATCTGGCGATGCAGGAATGGACAAGAATATAAGTTGCACATGTCACGCATGGGATGATAGGCAAGTTTCTTACTGCAACACCAGTAGGTCCAGGACAAAATAGCTGAAAGGAAGAAGAATGTTGTGATTATTATGTCAGCGTGCAACATTCAACTGATGTCTCAGACTCTCAGTCATGAAACTACTAATTTGTTGGTGATGTCCATAGCAGTGCTACAAATGGCAGCATGTATCTCACACATGAAGTATTAGATAGTACAGAGACCTATTTTGTCCTAGTGCATTGTCAGACATAAGTGTCTGCTTGGTGTACCAAGCCACTGCAAGGCATTTTCAATAAGCCACACATGGGCCTTACCACATGCAAACACAAGCCAACCAACTATGTCGTGTTCAGATTAAAACGAAAAGAAAAGCTTTAAAAAGTTGTTATGGACCACCAAAATCTAGTTAGTAATTAAGACTCAACCATATTGTTGAGGTTGTTAAAAGATTTAGTAGCTGAATCATTGCACCAGCCACATATTTATCATACAGAACTGTGTATGAAGATTCAGCAATCACTAGCATTTGGATATTTGACCACCCAAAAAATAATATTTCTGCAGAGCAACTAAGAGTATCTAGCTCAAAACCAAATTCAGTTGTATTTAGCTGGATCGAATATTACACAGGAAATGATAATTTTATTTTTCTAACTTGTCAGTGTCATACCAGACCTAACAAAAAGGATGACTCTTTAACTCTGTAAACTAAATTAGAACAAGTAAGCTATATACCAGAAACTGCAAAAGCAGTATCAATATTGTTTTGCAGTATCAGTATTGTGACTGGCAAGGGACGCCACAAGAGAGATCAACGAGATCAGTCAGATTGGAACAATAAGATAAAAATCAACTTTCAAAATAATTCAAAAACCAATAAAAGGAAAAAAAATAAATATATTGTACCAACGTACTTCATAAGATCTCTTATTAACGTACAATAAATTGAAATTAAAAAAATAAAATGTAAGAATCATAATAAAAGTAATAGAGAAAATTTTGTTAACATAGTATGAAGTATGAACACTACCAAAAGATCATATTTCAAGATTTAAAACAAAAAGAGTTTTAGAAGATAAGTAGCAGCTAAAATGAGACGAAGAATTGTACGTATGGCTAAATACAGAACTTATTATAGTTTTTTTAACTAGTGAGCTACTAATTATGGAATGGACAGAAAAGATATTTTCCAAATTGATAAAGCTAAAGAAAGAAAAAGAGACAAAATTTAAGTTTCATTAGGTGTACAAAGAATGAAGCTTAAATATATTATCGAGCATACAAATACTATAGGATAAAGAAAAAGATAATTTCACAAATTATTGAATAGAAATTAATAAAAAGCTTGGCTTTAGAGATATACAATACTAGCAAGTTAAAAAATCATAGATTACGTCTTAAAATTTGATAGAAGTGAATGAAAGAAAAATAATAGGTAACCATGTGAAGTTTGGTCTAACAAAGGAATGTCGCTTCACGTACCGGACCCATATCGTTCCCGGGTCGGACCGATATCTACTAGTCGATACCGATGTACAACCACATGGTACACCAATACATATAACGGTATTCCAAAGACAGAAGGAGAAGAAGAAGGCACAATAGAGGAAGAGGAGGAACAAGATGAGGAAGGAAGAGGAGGAAGAAGAGGTGGAAGGAAGAGTAAGAAGAAGAGGATAAAGAAGAGTAAGCGATGGAACAAGAGGAAGGAAGATAAAGCGATGAAAGAAGAGAAGGAAGAGGAAGCACGGAAGAAAAGTTGGAAAGAAGAGGAAGCGACAGAAGAAGAGGAGGAAGGAAGAGGAAGCAATAGAAGATCAAAAAGAATAGGAAGCGACAAAAGAAGAGGAAGGAAGAGGAAGTGACGGAAGAAGAGGAGGAAGGAAGAGGAAGCAACGAAAGAAGAGAAGGAAGAGGAAGCGATAGAAGAGGAAGTGATAGAAGATGAGGAAGGAAGAAGAAGCGACAAAAGATGAGGAGGAATAAGAAGCGACAAAAGATGAGGAAGGACAAGGAAGCAACGGACGAAGAGGAGGAAGGACAAGAAGAGGAGGGAAGAGGAAGTGATGGAAGAAGAAAGAGGAAGCGATGGAAGAAGCAAACGTGGTGGAAGAGGAAAAAGGAGAGGACGCGGTGGAAAAAGAGGAAAGATGAAGAGAAGAGGAGAGCGAACAGCGATATGTGGCAGCATGAGACAAAAGGCCTCATGTTTGGACAAAGAGAGCATGCAAGCACAAGCCCTAAAGTGTGTTTATTGTTTTTTTCTTTCTAGATGGCTTAGACCATTTCATTCGAAACAAGGGCGATCCACGTACTGGTTCATGCCCGATGAATACGCACTGCCTGCATATAACTGGTCCAAATGAAATGTCAAACACGAAGTATAATCACTATTAAAAGATCATATTTCAAGATTTAACAAAATTATAAAAACAAGAAGAGTTTTAAAAGATATGCAATAGCTAAAAAGAGGCAAAAAAATTTATAAGCATTGCAAAATACAAATTATCGGTTTTCCTAGTAATCTAGTAACTAAGTATTGGTAAAAAATATATTTTTTTCAAATTACTAAAACTAAAGAAAAAAAGAGCAAATATTTAAGTTACATTAGGAGTAAGATAATAAGTATTATCAATAATATAAGTATCATGGAATTATAAAAAAATATATTTACACAAATTGTTGAATACACTAAGGAATGTTGTTTCACTTAGATCGATATGAGATGGGCGATAGATATCGATCTGAGTGTCAACTAGTATGCGGACCGCCCTAGTCTGATCTGCCATATAAAAGGGCAACCCTAATCACTTCCACTTCTCAAGCACGCCACCTTTTCTTCTCAGGCAATCGTGATCGATGCCTCAGCTTCACACCATAACTTCTCACAATGACCGATGCCTCTGATTCTTACCGTGACTTTTCACCATGAATTCTTGCTAGTCATAGGTGCCTTGCAAGCCAATCACATGAGTGATGACAGGTGTGACATGACACGCACTCTTTTTTCTTATTATATTATTTGATATTTTATCACTTTATATTGGTTGTTGTATGAATATATATATTGCAGCGATTTTAAAAGGCGCTCGGGCGCTTGCCTAGGCGCTCGGGCGAGGCGAGGCGAGGCCCGAGCGCCTCGCTAATCTCCCAGGCGACGCGCTTCAAACAGGCGCCGCTTGGGCGCTCGCCCGAGCCCAGGCGCTGGGCGCTTC
>LVTN01000995.1:16558-28226 GCA_001649415.1 Musa itinerans | reverse complement strand
CTGCCGCTGTCGCCGCTCGCGCCTCCCACTGCTCGCCGCTCCTGCTCCCGCTGCCGCTGCTCACCGCTGTCGCTGCTTGCAAACGCTGCCGCTGTCGCCGCTCGCGCCTCCCACTACTCGCCGCTGTCGCCGCTTGCCGCTGCCGCTTCCTCTTTTCTCAGTCAATAGGCTCAGCACCCCTTTACACTTCCTTTTAACAGTATACGTATACTGTATACTGTTAATATTATTAAGTTAATTATATTATATATTTTTATATTTTAATGCCTCACTTCGCTCGGGCGAGCGCCTAGCGCTCCTCGAGCGTTTTTGGACCTTGGCGCCTAGCGCTTTTTAAATCACTGATATATTGTGATGTCCATGGATCTGTGCAATGAGAATCGAATCATGATGAGATCACGATAATGAGACTGATTCGCCTTTAAACATAGACCTTAAATAATCCCGGTCATAGGTTACTCGAGAGGGACATCGAGATAACTGGACAAACTGGTGTACTATATACCCGTCCATATGATGGAGGCAGCTGGTCTCATAGCTGCTCGTGTGGGGACACTAGGGATACAATGCAGGTGCTCATTGGAGAATAAGTTTGTTGATTGATCCGCTCACGGAATGTTGGATGATTGATAATGCCTTATTATCAAACAATGATTCCGTAGTCCCAGTGGTGTATTTGGTCCTTAGACTTAAGACACCAAGAATGTCCTGTATGAGTACTTCACTCTTTGATACTAAACTTATAGGCCTGAAAATTTCAAATCTAGTACAGCCGATCATCGAGAGTGGTAGCCAACCTTATGAGGGCTATTGAGTGTCAATAGAGGATCATCCGCTCTCGGTGTCATGAGAGAAATATCTTATGTGTTCTCGCTCAGACAAATCCTTAGCCAAGGTCATTCGGATTGAGAGAGAGAGTTCTCCGGGAGAATTCGATTAGTGCGAGACTCAAATAGAAATCGTATGGGCCTGACAGCACTATGCCCGGTATACGATCTTTGGGATATTAGATGGATGAGGGACTATAGATACACGATAACTGAGGACAAACAAGTCCAATAGATTTAATTCCCCTGTATCGTCTGAAGACTGCGACGTAGTGGCCTAATATGTTCGCGGTCGATGAGTCGAGTGAATTATTATGGAGATAATAATTCACTGAGCCAGAAAGAGTTCTGACAAGTATGACTCACGAACAACTCGATATTGGGCCTAGAGGGTCACACACATATGGTAGGTGTTGCAACGAGTAGAGGTTCGGATATGAGATATCCGCTGGAACCCATATTTTATTGGATATCCAATAAGCCCATAAATTATTGGATCCTATGGATAAGATCCAATAAGAGAAAATGAGAGATTATTGGGTAGAGACCTACTAATCTAAGTAGTATGGGTAGTTGGATGGAGATCCAGTACCCAATATAACAAGATCCATTATGGTAAGTTGATAAGGAGCCTCTATAAATAGGAAGGAACCAAAGGGCCATGGGCTAGGTTCTTTTTGACTACCACCTTCTATTCTTCTCTCTCCCTCTCCTTATACTGCAGCCCCTATTTGGGGCGTGTGGATAGCAAGAAGGGGCAGCCCCTTCTTGATTGTATAGTACGTGCGAAGAAGAGATTTGGGCAGTGATTTGAGGAGCATCTTCGCAACCTCTGCCGTGTGGATCACCACTAGAAAGGAGGGCAGTTGACCTCCTTTATCCTCTCTCACATATTTGTAGATTTTCAGAGATATACGATCTTCCTAGGTAACACATCTTTCTTATACGTGCAATTTTTTTGGTTTTGCGGGTTTTTACACACTAATCTTTGCACGATAATAAAACCTTATTTTTCTGCGGGAATTCTAGGATTTTATTTTCTATTCTTCCGTTGCACATGTGATATCGCCCCAGATTTCCCAACACTTCTCACCACGATCGACCTTCGCATCTCATGCAGGCCGATACTGGTGACCTGCGCTTGCCACAACCTCACTGCACACTACCACCACACATAATCTTTGCCCTAATTACATTTCGGGTATGCCTCTTCTCTTCCTCTTCCTCCTACTGCCTTCTATTCCTCCATTATCTCCTCTTCTTCCTCTTTTCTCCTTCCTCCACCTACTCTTTCGGTGTACCGACACCCAGTACCCTGGTATTGATCAGTATATACCAATCCAACAGAATAACCGAAATGAGTTTGACACTTGTAATGGCGATCCTTGGAATAAACATTCTTAAAAAGCTTAGATTTAGAGATATACAATAGCAGCAAGTTAAAAATAATAGACTTCTTAAAATTTGAGAAAATAAAGTAAATGAATTTTTAAGAAAAATAAAAATAAGAGCAAGGAACATTGTATCGTACCCATCGAGCCATCAATCACTAGGTAGACCGATACATAGCGATCGGTGATAGTACCATGTGTTGGTATGCCATTTCATACCCATTTTTTGAAAAATGGCCAAAAAATGATAAGAAATTCAAAAACCCCTTTTTTTAGAATTTTTCCTAATGTATTGATATATAAATTAAATTTAAATAGGAATAAAGTGTATCTAAGCCATAAATGAATAGAAAATCTAGGTTATCAAGAGGCAAAATTGAATTTATCTTTTTTCTTAGGAATTTTAATCACTAATCTAGAATTTGATTACCACTAATCGTCAATTAGGAGTTTTAATCATAAGTGAGTGTGAGAAAATAAGTGTGCATGAGTGAAAGAGAGTGAGTGAATTAGGGGAGGGAGGGGGGGGGAATTAAAGCCCCAAAAGAGGCCCTAAAATGGTCAATTTGATCATTTGGGCCACCTTTGACCGGGTCAGATTTATAATAGGCGAGTTTCGATCATATTGACCGATACACCATCAATGCCGACAAATATCAGGCTAGTTTTCTATAAACCATCCAAAACAAGCTAGTCCATGTATGCTTAGTAAGTGAATTGATACGTACCACACATTTTGTACCGTTTCGGGCAATACATCAAACCTTGCATAAGAGTGTGAATCTTAAAGTTATCCTTATTGAGATTTGGAAGAATTTAGGAAATCCAACAATAGTTTGACTTGATCAACTAATTTATTTAATATTTTTTTAAAAAATAAAATTTTTAATGAATGAAGAGATTTTAATACAAATTTATAAAAGTAATAGACATTAAAATCTACTTTAACTACAAAGGAATTACAATAATAAAGCATATTATATAACTTTGAAAATTATAGATATAATAAGATGCAAATGAGTATTTCCAAGAACCGATTTAATTTTATACCTGAAAGATCAATCATAAAAGCTACTTATATTTTTATCAAGGCAATTAATGATAAAAAATGGAGAAAAGAGAAAGATTTACTTTGATTTTTATTAATTAGAAAAACCATATGATAGAATCTTAAATATTTATTATGGTGAACTTCAAAAACAGATTAGTGTATCCACTTGTTAATATCATAAAGACAGGTATTCCCTTCAATGCAACCCGTTTAGAAGTTTTCAGCATATAATTGAAGCAATTAAAACATATGGTTCTAAGTTGAAGCCTCCAAGTACCATGAGTTTAGAGTTTCATATTTGTAAAATGAGTTGCATTACATAAATAGTTTGATGAAGAGACAGAAGGAAGCATGGGCAAAACATGATTGTTCAATTATGTCATATGCATGGATCGATCAGATGGTTACATCCTAATTTTATGAAATCTGGAGAAAAAATATTTGAATTGCTTGATAAGCTTATCGACAAAATTGGATAGCAAAATGTGGTTCAAGTGATATCAAATGATGAAAGCAATTATATTTTAGCTGGTATGATATTTTCTTTAAATATTTTAATTATGTTATGTTTTGTATTTTCAAATAATTATCAATTTTATTTTCTTCTTTTTTGGGGAAATTATTACAAGCAAAAACGTTGCACTTATATAAAGGACTCCATACGCGACACATTGTATTGATCTTATTAAGAGGATATGGGAAAGATTACAAATATCAATAAAATATTAGAGATAAGAGAAGGCAATTTTTGTTATGAGTTTTATATATAATCATATCAAAGCATTGAATATGATGAGAAAATTCACAAACAACAAGGAATTGGTAAGATATAGTATCACATGATTTGTCAATTCATTCCTTTCATTCTTGACATTTTATAGTATTCAAAAGCAAAAACACAATATTAGAAATATGTTTACTTCAAAGAAATGGGTGACAAGTAAGTAGGCAAAAAAAAGCAAAAGGCAACAAGGCAATTGATATCATCTTGATGCTATTATTTTGCAATCATATGATTTATGCATTAAAAGTGATGGGCCCTCTTGTTTGAGTACTTCAGTTTGCAAATAATGAGAAAAATCCAGTAATGAGATATCTTTACAAGGCTATAAATAGAACCAAAGAAACAATTCAAAAATATTTTGATAAAGATGAAGAAAATTATAAGAATATCTTTACAATCATTGATGGAATATGCATATGTCAACTTCATCGTCGAGTAAGACACTATTTAAACCCTAAATTCTTTTATAAGAACCCTTCTATTTATAAGTTATATCCGGGTTATATCAATGCAATGCAAGATTGGTTCGCAGCATTTAAGTTCAAGACAATATCACAAATGAGTTATCTTGAATGCTAAGGGTATGTTTGAAATTCTTATGGCAATTTGATCAAGGGCTACAAAGTCCCCATGTATTTAAATTTTCATACGATTAACATTATATAAATTTTTAGAGTAAGTTATTATTAATAGTTGAACTTAAATTTGTAGCTGAGTGGTGGGGCTTATTGGAAGTAAAACACCAAACTTGTTGCAATTAGCTCGAAAAATTCCGAGTTTGACTTGTAGTGCTATAGATTGTGAGAGAAATTAGAGGTTTTGAGAATGTATATATATAAGAACATTTTAATTTCAACTAATTTATTCTCTGATGCAACTAAATGGATATGACAGATTCATACAAAGAAAAGAAGTGGACTAGAGAATCAACGATTACATAATCTGGTGTAATCTAAATCTCCTCTACTTGTTTCTTTGTAATTTAAATCTCCTTGTTTCTTGTTATCAATAAACATGTCTTCAGAACTAACTGGTTTCATGTAAGCAACCCAGAAGCAGAGAAATTATAATGGTCAAGCAATTGTCTTGATCCAGCATCTCCAGGAAATATCTAACTAAATGCATTTTCAGACTTGCATTATGATCACTCAGATATATTGTTAAACTACTTAGTAGAACTAATTTTAATTTTTATCTCGCAGATAAGCAATGAGACATGCTGCTGGTAAATAATGGATTGGGGTGCATAATAGTACTATCGAACATAAAAACAAAACAGGATTCAGATCAAATAGGAGCATAAGACAAGAAGCACCTTTGGAGTTCAAAACACTTTGTGCACTGCTGTAGATTATCTCGTTTAGTCAAAGAAGGAGATGAAAGACAAGCATCCGCCATGGAAATTGTCTGAATCAACATATGTTCTCCTTGTAGTGTTAATGAAGTGTTAAAATCAAGATCACAAATCGGCTTTGCACTTCTAGGAGATGCTGAAGTATCCCCACTTTGTTGAATAACATCAGCAGTGAAGGGTTTATTTTGAAAAGCATGCTCTGCAGGCTGTAATAACCCAAAATCTTCTGTATTTAACTTATATGCATCAATTTCGTCACGATCAATGTCAGTCTCTCTCTGAAACATGCCATTGTCATATTCTTTGGCAATATTTCCAGCTAGAGAAGGCTGCAGTGAACTAGTACTGTTATCAGCATATTTGGACTCACTTAATTCAGTTAACTTTCGCTTCACGTTAAAACAAGATGTACTTGCTCTATCAACTCCCTGGACCAACTCTTCAAGCTCTCTTGAAACTGAACTAGAACCTTCTGCAGTTTCTTTTAATTCTTTATCACAAGGATTCACTATAGGCTCGTCACACTTTCTTCCACTACACTCATCTCCATGCTCTACTACTGCTGCAGAATCAGCAGCCCTTGAATCACAGTCATGCAATGGTTCTGTGGAATCTAGAAGTATCCAAGACAGAGAATCAGATAGCAAAAAAATGAACGATGAAATCAAGTGAGATGCTGAACAGAGGACCATATTGAACTGGTTGCATTGAGATGGTGTCAAGCAAACAAATAGAAATTATTAGTTTAATGTAACATCTAAATGTTGCAAAAGAAGTAAAATTCAATAAGGTTTATTTTATTCCAATTTTAGAGAGCAGAGTCAGCAGACAAGATGCCAATGAAATATACTTGTGGATTTACAGGCATGAAATACCTGAAATTTTGGCCTTTTTAGTTAGTGGTGTAAATAAAGCTCTATAGCTCCGGGCATCCATTCTCGTTCGGTTTTTTAACAATCGGCTACTACCACTGCTAAGCTTCTTAGACTTGTTCGTTCCTGTGGTGCCTGAAACTGATTTTGTTTTTTCATTCTTCACCTCGTTCACTTTCTTCTTCCCCAAAGGAGTTGAGCTTTTTCCAGACAGCTTTGAACCTGAGGAACTTGATGCGCAGAACCTCTCAATCCTCTTTGACCGTCTTAGCGGACTATGATTCTTGACTTCCCTATCTGAACCCCTTTTCTGCAAAGGGGTTGACATATTTTGCTTCTCAAGCCGTTCTGATTTCCGCAAGATAGGACTCGACACGCTCGCTTTCTTGGTAGGTGTTTCCCAAGCAGATCTCAAATTGGAAGAATCCGTCGCTGCTGAACTCGTGGTAGTCAGAGTCCTGCTGTCTTTCGCTTTGCCACTCGAAACTTTGGTTTTAGGGCTAGCATTCGTCGTCGAACCAGAAATGCTCGAGTCAATTATGTCTTTCCTTTTCTTGCTAGCGCGTCTACTCGTCGAGCTGCTAGTATCCTCGTCCTTCTGAGATTGACCACGGGCCATATGTTCTTGCCAGTCACAATAAAATCACAAGAAGTTTCAGTTTCCGCCAACCAATTAAGTAAAGAATTGAACAAGCCTGGCCAACTAGGATGTTTTAGAAACAGAAATGGGCGATCAATACCAAATACATTTTGGTTGAATCAATAAGGACCTAAAACAACATTGCAGAAGAAGAACATTGCAAAGAAAAAAGAACGGGAAAAGAAACCGTAACCTGCCGCTCACTGGTAGAAAAAAAAACCACCACAACCACGGATCTCCAACGCCGTCCACCCGGTAACCGATGCAGCAGCCGTCGAGCGACACTGGGAGGCGAAGGCAAGGGCCAGTGGTGCTTCCAAACACAAGGAGGGGTTTCTCGCAACATTATTGTTTGCAACACCTTCCTTGTTATTTAGTATTAACTTTGAATACTCTAAGTTATCTTTTTGTAAATAAAGATATATATTTTAAATTTATAATTTAATTTTAATAAAATCTTTTTACTTCTTATCTATAATTCATCTTCTTCCGGTTGTTTTACTCCTCATTTTCCTCCCCAAAGTTACATAAAATGACAAAAAGAAAAATAAAAATAAGATAAATTGAAAATAAAAAATAAGATAAAAATAATTTTTATATTTAGTATAATAATTTTAATATTTTTAGGATTATATATTTTATAATAATCTAATAGGGTTATCTATATTTGATGTTCATTATAATAATTTAATTTTTTAAACTATCCTATAGGATATGCAAGTGATGAGAATAGCTAACGACAATAAAATTAGACGAGAACTATGGAGAAGAAAAAAAAAAGATAAAAATAAAATTAGATATATTATAAATAATAAAATATTATTTTATTAATTTTTAAAAACTTATAAATAATAAAAAAAATTATGAATAATAAAAGATATTTTAAATAATAAGCACCATAAAATTGGGACGATGCGAGCAATTTCCCCCACAAAAGCTCGAAACATCACATTTTCCCACCAAGCACCCCTCGGCCTTTTTAGTAAAAGACGAAGATACCCTTGATTGACCAGATTCAGTTTTGCAATTGCTTTGGCTAATACTTGAGGGAAAAAAACCCCCTCCGAACGGAACCAATTCCCTCTTTCCTTTGCTGATTAGCTCAGTATGCCAGTATTTAATATTGATCTGATTATTAACAATCATAGCAAATGATTTGATTATCAAATATTATGAATCATAGTAAATGATCTGATTATTTGACTCTTTCCGTTTTATATAGGTTTGATAACCATATCATTTGGGTCTTAAGGTCCAAAAAGGATAATAAAGATGCCAACAAAGCAAAATTAAGCATAGGTAAGTTTTTACTTATATATTATTAAATTATATTATTTCATATATATGCATTATCATTTTTTAAACATATGTTTGTAGTACATATATCTACCTAAATTATCATATGTGAAAGAGAAAGAAAAGAAAAAAAATCTTTTCCAGACGGGATGATAACTAGTCATAGTTTATTGATCATCTTTAATACTTCTTTCGCACACCAACTAAGCATAATAGAGGTTTTTTTATTAATTTTACTAAGATAATATCATTTTGAAATTCTAAAATGTACCCTATTTAGATATCTTATAGATATTGTATTTTGCTCTTTCTGGAGTATTTTTAGCATGCATTCTTGAGTTATAGGATAAAGATAACAGGTTTATAATTAATGGGGTTCATTTATCATTCTTGGTATTCAATGTTTCTATTCTTCTTCGTTCACTAAACAGATAACATCGAATTGATTTAACAATAGTACTCATGGAGTTAAGCAAAATGAGATGATGTTTGGCGATTATTTAAGAAGTTACTTACTCCTCTCATGTGTATAATAAACTATTTTGTATGATAAATTATTTAAATAAAATGAGATGATGTCTATCGTTTCTATGATATATCTTAGCATTTATCTTGATTGACTGATAAGGGTGATATTGTGAGCATATGTGTCAAGCTTTAAATTAACTACTGATATAGAATCTCAGTGATTATGGAAATAATCAAACAATGGCATTAGAAAGCAATCAATAAAATATTATTTATGATCTCACTTGAACACGTAAATATCAATACCATGTGTCCATATATTATCTAAACATCTCCTGATCTTTTTTTTTTTTACATAAAGAGTTATACCCATTGGAATGTAAGGGGTATTTGTTATATGATTTTATGTCACTTGTTAAGGTAATTATATCATTAGTGGTCACAATATATAGTGATATTATGATATTAAGGTAAGTAACCCATTTCGCATTATGTAGGATTTACAAGTTGATATCCTACAAGAGGATTTTTCAATGGATGATGACTTAGTATATGATGTTGCACTTGAGGATGTCAGACTAGCAGAGCCAACTTTATGTGATACCACAGCTTCCAAATGTAATCTTGTGATTGATATCTTTGGGAAATAGCTCACAACCTTGGTAGAACATGACTCGATGATATTGTATTTGAATTCCTTAGTAACGAGAGGAAATTAGAACAGAAACTAGATAGGTATCCTACAAAGCTGGCTAGAGGTTACAATCCCAATAAATTGAGGAAGAAAATGAAAAACAAAATGACGAGTGTTCACAATAAGAAGAAGCTTGAGTTGAATAAAACTGTTAAAAATTTGAGAGGGATAAAGTTGTGTCCAAGGAAGCTGTTGTGGAGAAAACGACTTATGGAAGTCTAAATGTCCATCGTTCTATTTTTTTCTAAGATTAATAGATCAATTTGAGAAAATTCGATCATAAATAGGTTAAAATTTTCTATCTATACCTTATTTTAAGGATTAAGTTGATATTTTTTTCATAGGAACCCTTTAATATAATCATAGATTCATGTGTGAAATCTTCACATGAAAAGAAAAACCCTAATTATACTATTTTTTAATAGGATCCAAAAACAATATAACCCTATTCAAAATCAATAAATAATCATCTTTTTTATTTTTTTTAATATTAATATATCAATTTGAGAAAATTGAGTCATAAATAGGCTGAATTTTTTTAAATTTTCTACTTTAGGCCTTATTTTGAGGACTCAAGATGAGATTTTTTAAAATACCAACTCTTGTATCGTTAGACATGTATTTTTCAGAAAATTACATATATTTTTTACCACAGTTATACTATTTTTTAGTGATTCTATCCCTAGAAGCTTGAAAGTCTAAAATTTTAGGAATTTTAAAAATTAAAGCACAATTTACAAAAATATTTGCATAGTACTGCATAAATAATTCATACCAAGTTTTTTATTTGATTTGATAATAAAATGCAAACAAAAAAGAACCAAAAATATATTGTCACAATGTAATATTTCAAAGTTACAACAAGAAGCACAAAAATCATATATGGTTGCTAATTTTGTTGAAAATATACATAACGATTATGTCCATATTTTTTTGATCAAAGATAATTTTACCGAATTGAATTGAGATCAAGATCAATCTTACCCATTGAAGTGAAATACAATATAAGGCAAATTTTAACCATTAAAGCATCGATCTTAGCCATTAAAGCAAGAGGTAACTTATCCGTATCTGTCCCACATCAGCACACCACTTTGACCAAGTCCTAATCTAAGTAGGACTTAGGCCCCAACAAAGATGGATGGCCAGATCAAAGCTATGTGGTAGGAGACACATACAACTCCGTGTGCGCATGAAACTCGTGTACCTTGGAATACCTCTTCACCCAATGTCAAATGAGTCTCGATTTCTTCATGACAACTACTTAAGGGAACAGTAGCCTTGAACATATAGAAGAAAAACCCAACTTAACGAGAAGTCAGATTGTCGGAGAACCTAGGATCGTAAATAATACTAAGAGGAGGGTAAATTAGTGCTTTCATAAATTTTCATCAATTTAGAAAACTCCAATAGTTCAAATTCAAGATTTTTAATTTATTATAGGAAAATCTAGGGGGCGACATTACATGCACAGCGAAAGAAAATAAAAATAAAAATTCTCAAATTTTTAAAAATATGTTCGTCATATTACGAAGATTGATGCATAAAATCTGCGAAACTTAAAGCCACACATAAGATTGTTGTGTTATCTATGGAGATAGTATATCCCTGAATCCCTGTAGGTTTATAGGAGAGGACGAAGGATGTCAAACGTCCTCCTCTCTAGCAGCGATCCACACAATAAGGCTGCAACAATGCTCCTTAAATCTCCAGGCCTACTATCTGAGGAGGAGAAGGGGAGAGGAGAATATGATATGACAACTAAGAAAATATCTAGCCTATGAGTCTTTAGTTCCCTCCTATTTATAGAGGTCATTTTTTAACTTAACCCTAATGGATCCTGCCCTATTGGGTATTGGATCTCCATCCAATTACCCAAGCCTATTAGATTAGTGGATCTCTATCCAATAATCTCTCATTGGCTCTTATTCGATCTCATCCTTATGATCTAATAATTCAGGGGCTTATTGGATATCCAATAAGATAGGGGCTCCAGCGGATATCTCATATCCGAACCTTTACTTGTCGCAATGCCTATCATATGTGTGTGACCCTTTAGGCCTAATATCGAGCTGTCCGTGAGTCATATGTTAGGACCGGAGCGGCACTAAGAGGGGGGGTGAATTAGTGCAGCGGATTAAAACGTCGGTTTTGATAAATCTTTCGTACGATAAAAATTGAACTCGGAAGTGCTTAACTTGAAAGTGTATTCGTATAGTTGTGCAGCAAAGGTAATGAGGAAATAAAGCATGTAAGAAAGTTTGCAGTAATGTAAATGGCAATAATGAAAT
>LVTN01000994.1:44832-102392 GCA_001649415.1 Musa itinerans | reverse complement strand
ATATATTTATATTTATATTTATATTTATATTTATATTTATATATATGGCTGTGAGTGGTAGGAAAGACGAGGGACTAATCCTGGCTCAGCAAGCTCTTGTGGAGAGTGAAGGTAGAGAATGCATTCATGAGGAGGAGTAGGAGAGCCCCAGCGAAGGACGCCATGAGTGCCAACCCTCCACGGATGCAGAAGGCTTCAAACCTGTCGCATATCGGGTTCCACCTCGCATGCACGTTGCCATTCTTTCCCAACTCCGCCATAGATGCTGCAGCAGCTGCACCGGTCGCCACTAGAGCAAATATTACCTGCGCAACCACACAACATATCACCGATCAAAGGAATCCTTTGTCGCAAAGTACAGAGTCTTGGATTTGATACACAAGAAACGTAAGCTGCTAGAAGACTTCTAGCTGTTGTTTACCTCATCCAAAAGGTGCACCAAAATGTCATGAGGCTTTGCTTTTAAGAATGGTCGCAGGAGGAGCACCAGTAGGTTATATAAGCTTGCAATAGCATTGGCAATGACAAAATACCTGCAGAAAGCATTTAGAAATAGCTGCATGTAAGATAAAGAGGGTAGAGTTGATTGCGAGAAGCTTACACGAACGCAGGGGTTTGATGGAACGCAGCAGTGAAGGTCTGGAGGATGTGAGAAGTGCCCACCACGGCAACTGCCATCCTTGTGCTCTGCTTGTTCAGTGCCATGACCACAGTAGCTGTAACTGTGGCCAGAACGGCTGCCAACCTTAGTGACAGAAGCAGCTTAGATTTAGGCTGTGACCGTCTGCTCTCGGCCTCCGCCTGTTTCCCATTCTCCGTTGCCATGGCTGGAGAGATAGAGACTTGATGGATTGCATGACAGCAAGGGAACTGATGCTATATAGATGAAATGCCTCCACCGAGTCAAACAAGTTAACAGTAATCAACACTCTTAAAACACTGACCTACTGCATCATTTCTTATGGGTTTCAAACATCCCAAAACTTGGTTGCTCATCTAATTAATGTAAAACTGTCATATTTTCTTGCCAAACCCATGTCTCAGAAGTCAGTGCACAGTTTCAAACAAGTTTGAGTTACATCGTGCATCATTTCATGGAAGGCATCGTTTTCTTGTAAGCCCCAAAAAGTTGCTGGCACTGTACTCGCCAACCTCCGACGAAAGCTTAATGTGAAATGACAAAAGGAGTATTGGAAATGAGATGGTTATGTAAAGAATAATAAGATTTTGTCTGGCCAACGTATCAAAAGGGGTGGTGGCGCAGTTGGCTAACGCGTAGGTCTCATAGCTTATTCGAGTTATCCTGAGGTCGAGAGTTCGAGCCTCTCTCACCCCAATGAAAAAGTCTTTTTATTCTTAATAAAATATCATTTTATTTTTAGGGCTTTCCTGCTTATTATTTAATTTTATATCATAATATATTAAGTTCTTTATTTTGGTTTTTTGTTTGAGCAGTAATATAATTGGAATAATATATTACCACTCGAGCATTGGTGCAGCACTCTAACTCAAGATGCTGATGCATTGAATACCATGCGTTACGATGTAAGATCGTATGCCCTATTATTCCAATCGTCTAAAAGTGGTGGGGTTTAAAACCAATCGAAATCAACTTTTAAATTTATTTTGGATTGACTCGGTGACGGTTAATGTCGACAATGATTATGTGACCTGTTCGACCACCGTTACGGTTGCAAAATTATGCGGCGACCACCGTTACGGCTGCAAAATTATCCTCAAGCAAGCATGTTGACAAACATCAGCAAAAAGAAAAAAGAAAAAAAAAAGACATTGGAAACACATGACAATCAAGAGAATCCATTTGGATAATGAACAATATGAACCTGATCCATATGAATGCAATGACATGTTGCTTGTTCGATGTCATGTGTATATCATACAGCACACCACAAATTTACAGTCCACTGCAGCCAGTTTGTGAATGTCAAAGACATCAAACTTTAACCTTTTTGTGACCATTATTTATGGAGAACAAATCATTCAAACTATTAATGAGTCCAGCCCACTTGGCCAATATAGCTTTTTACAATAATAAATGCCATTCAAGCTGATATCTGAGACCAGCACAGATCATTTCTTCCCAGTAGTGACTCCGACCACAACATTACTCACCTGCACCGTGTCAAGTTTTAAAGCACACTAAGTTTAAGAGGGAGATCATGATTAGAAATCCAAAAACACAAAAAAGCATTGAGCATTACCAGTTTACCACTTTGATTTACTGACATAGGATTCTCGACAACTACTGTCGTGTTTTGGGCTTCGGAGGGAGGCTATAATGACAACAAGAAAAGTCAAACATATGAAACTCAATGGATTTGATGAAAACCAAGTTATCTAACCAAATGAGACATGGGGGACTGAACATACAGCGGATGTTGATGGTCTCATGGGTATAGTCTCATTAGGCGTCTGTGCTTCTGGAATCGGTACTCTCATAGCCTGCATTGAATAGCAAAGAAAAGACAAACTAAAATGATTACAGCTTGTAAACTCAATTCATGGAATAAAAAAAAAGAATATCGAGAACGAAAATAAACAAATATACATCATTCTGGCATACCCCAGCATTTGTCACAAAATGGCATATTGCGCATTTGATTGATGGTGCCCCATAAGGATAGATCAAAGTTGTATGACACTGGCCACAGTTTAGGTAAGCATTCTGATTTGCTGCAACGTGAGTAGTATGTTACTTTGATATTATAGGCAAGTTTCATCTAAATGTTTAGTTCCATAAATTACATAGTGTCCAGCAATTTCAAAAACTTTTATACCCATTACTGTGGTCCACAACATTTATTATGATAACTTCTTTCTACCGGAAATTCATTAGAATTTTCATAGTCACAAGATTATAGAAGCAACAAAATTTTCTTCATAAAAAAGTTATATTGTTACCCTAAGGATTACCGTAGATCACTAATATTAAAATCACACAACATTGTCGATGCCAGATAACTCATCATGTCAAAATGTTGTTTCAATAGAGAATATACAAAAGCCTACTTGCTGAACAACCAAAATATGAACAATGGAAGCAACTGCCGGAAATTGTTTTCCTACATTTGCCTTTTCTTTTGAAGTTTGCTATTACTTTATGAAGCTTGGGCTATACTTACATTAAGAAAATAAGTGAAAATTTCAATTCCCAGGTGACAGGACTCACATGAAGATTGGTAGTAGATTAGGAAAAGGTTTATCTAAAGAAAACAATATATAAAGAATAAGCATATAAATTAAATAGTGTGTGAGTAAATTTTCAACCAAAGAAAATCTCTAGATGATAACAAAGATATGTAATAACCAGTTTAAGTCAGCCAAAATTTTCTTTGAATTTAAACTATCAGGTTACGTGATAGTGCAGCAACCACTATATATAACTAATGCAATCTAGATCCTACTTCCAAAGGGGAAATAAGATGATAGATACAACAAACCATGTGTTCCAATAATTTGTGATTGCCTACATAGATATATTCCCTCCAGTGAGCTTTCTTAAACCCAACAACACTGGTCAAGATTGGAGAAATTTCACAAAAATAATCTAACGAAATAAAAGGAGCATACCTTTAATTCCAACACATCTTGTAATAAGGCCTGATCTATGGCCATAATAACCATATATTCTAATTTAGGTCTCAGAGGTGCACAAATGTTGTCAAGAAGAGAAAACCAAAAGTATGTTAAGCCAAGTGTTTTTAAAAGCGCTAGGCACCAAAAGACGCCAAGTAGGCGCTTGCTCGAGTGAAGCAAGACACTCCATAATATTAAAAAATAAAAAAATATATATATAGAGGAAGGTGGGGGAAGGAGACGAGTAACTAGCGACTATAGAGAAAGGTGGGGAAGGAGAGGGCAACGGAGGAAGCTGCAGATGAAGGTGGCAGCGACAGTGACGAGGGAGGATGCCGCTGACAAAGGCGGTAGAGGAAGCTATGGACGAAGGTAACAACTACAGATGAAGGTAAAGGAAGTTGCAAACAAAGGCAATAGTGACGGAGGAAGCTATGGACGAAGATGGTAGTGGCAGAGGAAGCGAATAAAGGCGGTGGTGACGGAGGAAGTTGCAGACGAAGACGACGACCGTATGGTTTCACTTTAAAGACAAGTTAGGGCTAGGTAGGGCACGAGAGGGGGGGTTGGGTTGTGTTAGGGCAACATAGTTAGTTTGATTGAACCAACTTGCTTGTTCAATCGAACCAGGCATGAACCCAACCCATTCTTCACTCGAGCGCTTGCCCAAGGCGCCTAACGCCTGGGCTCGGGCGAGCGCTTGGGTGACACTTCATTGAAACGCCTCGCTTGGAGGTTGTATGAGGCGTTTAGCCTTCACCTCGCCGGAACGCCTTTTAAAAACACTGGATAAGCCTAAATAACTTTTATGATCATCCAACACCTTAAAGTGGAGGAAATATTTGATTCAACAACCCATACATACCAAAGGAGCGAATACTTCAAATTTCACTTGCCCGCCCAAACTAAGAAGCCAGAGTCATGATCGAGAAAAGAAAAAGAGAGAGAAAGAGAGATACTGGGACATGTGCATATAACCACTTTGGGAAATTCAAAGGTCATCGAAGAGATCTAATTCAATGTTTTGATGGAAAGAAATAGAAAACAAATTGTAGTCTAACTCGAGGAATAAGATTCTCTTTTCTTAAGTGAAAAAGTACAAAGTTAAGCAAACTATAATTGTCCATAAATGTTGAAGCCACATTTGATGTTAACATTGTTTTTTTTTTTTTCCCTTCTGTTCTACCTTTTACATGCTAAAGTTTTTGCTACCACTTCTCAAAACTAGCTCTTAATTGGCATTTCTAGGTATCGAGTAGGTTTGCTTATAATGAATATTATCTAGTTTGGTTAAAGTAAATGCAATTTGGAGATTAAGGAGAGAATAAAATTTCACAATAATAGGAATAATCTTGATTTGTATTGGAAAAATAGTGCAAGAATGCCATGAGTAGATAGTTTGAAGAGAAAAAATAAGGTCTCTAATTTTTTATCCCATAACTTATGTAGTCAGGTTACAACACAACTTAGAAAATCATATGTTTTCTCATGGTTCCACTAGAAAGAAAAACTCTCTAGGGCTTGCATATGTATGTAACTCCATCATATAACTAACACTTAATAAGAACTCTAGTTTCAGAGAACAAGTTCAGTGAATTTTCAAACTGTACAAAATGGTAAAAAGACTACTGTTTTCTTTCTTTTTGATATTCAATTCAAGAGGGCTTCCTTTTCCATTTGATGCTTCCAAGAAGTAGTTCACATGCGTGAATACACTTCAACTACAAAACCAATGTGTTTAGTTGCTTTAAATAGCTAATTCATCTTACATCAATCGGAGTCAGATGATCTGAAAGGTATAACTTAATATGTAGGATCTGAAGGATTCATAAGAAACTTGAAGCAAGCACCATGCATGTGTATGATATGAACCAAAGGACCCTATGGTCAAAATGATGATTTATTTTTCACATCATATAAGAACAACTAATACTAGTTGTAGAAATAGTATCTTGGGTTCTTAAAAAGTTGTTGCAAGCACTCAAAATCATTGTATGATTCTTCACTGATTTTATATTGCAGATAACAAGTTCCCAGAGATCAAAATAAATAAAACATACCTGGTCTTGCTATATTGATTGTGCCACAGCAAGAGCATCTTACACTAGTTGCACCACTAGTATACATCAACAATGTTCGGCAACCATAACAAATTATCTGTGCCATTTCCATTTGCCGAGCCATGTCAATCCCTGCAAATGTTGACTCAGAATTCCATATACAAACTAATTAAGTAGATTTTTTCCACCCAAGCCATGCAGAATAAGAAAAAATTCTAACCACAAGTAACCAAATGGTCCAAATATTTGTACGAGCAAAGGGAGACAGTAATGATCATGCTCAAAGGTAGCAGTCAATGATTCATCTATTTTCAGAAGAAGAAGCATATCAACCTAGCCCATTATGAAACAAATAGATTTTCATATTCTGATTTCTTGCACACATACCATCTTGGGACTGAGACCAAAAAGCCTTTCCCCCTCCTTCCTTGAAGCTTCCTTTGAAAAGGATTTTTAGTATATTCTTTTGTGAGAAGAAATATCAGTTACATTCTCATAAAGATGCAGCTGTCATGAAGAACAGGCATATTTTATCTTCCAAAGTTCGACCTCTAGATGTCACCCTTTACGACTTAAATTTATTAAATTTCACCATCAAGTCTAGAATTTACCTCTAACTCATGATTTCACAATTATCAGACAAAAAGTCAACTGAATTGATAATGAAACAAAATAACATGAACCCACATCTGAGACACAGTTGATGCCAAATGTCTAAAACCAGTCAGCTCGACATCTTCGTAACACAACATATTATAACTCTGGCTGGAGATACTAAGGTAATGCATTTAAAAATGCAAGTCAATGAACACTTGCCACTGAAATGCATAATTTTTTAATAGAAAGCTTTTAGGTTTAGAAGTTATATTTGTGCGGAACATATCGAAGACCACAGTGATCAATATTTCATAAACAAGCCCATAATATGCATTCCTCTCTTAAGATTTGATCAAATACTGCAATCAAAAGATGTAGAAGAGAACCTGCAGGGAGAGTTGGCGTCATAGTGTTGCATATTGCACAACGTACATTAGTGGCTCCTTGGGGGTAAAGAAGAATGGTCCGGCATCCATTGCACACTAGCTGGCTCTGCATGCCTGCATTTTCAACATTTCAAAAAGATAAACAGGTGATCCAATGCAGCTTTTTA
This sequence comes from Musa itinerans, assembly GCA_001649415.1. NCBI lineage: Eukaryota > Viridiplantae > Streptophyta > Magnoliopsida > Zingiberales > Musaceae > Musa > Musa itinerans. Next base: position 95,585 of record LVTN01000994.1, on the reverse strand, counting down.
AATCTCAAATTATGTAACTACACCAAGAAGACTGCTAACAACATGAACACAGACAATTCTCAAAGAAGTAATACAAGTGTCATTTGTTACTATCTAAAGGGCAAACCGGCTCCTGCCAATGCAGAGTATGATCAATGTACATATAAAGGTTGTTTCTGTGGCTCGAACCATGGTCTCCCAGGTTTGCTACTATCTATTTAACTAAAAGTAATACTTTCAGACCCTGGAGAAGTGATTTTTATTCCATTTCAAACATAAAAGTTGTTCTTCTATATGTAATCACTAAATTGAGAGTGCATTAGCTACGGACTATTGGAATTCATTTTATATATTTATCTGCTCAATTTAATCAAGGTTATCATTCATGATAATAGAAAACACTAATGCAATCCAAAAGCTTAAACTCGCAATACATATATACGTATCATGTCTCTCTTTAAACTCTTAATCATGTGTGTGTGTGTGTTTGGTGGCATCGCCCCATTTCATGCATAGTTTAATTGCTTCCCTCTTGTGAAGGTTAATATGGAAGGATTAGTCTTCTCTTTTGATTTGTACAAATCTTCTTTGCCTATAGGGGAGCTTATTCATCTGAGTTTATCTGTGTTTGTGTAGCTCACCTTCACTCAACTAAACCACAACTTGACTAGCCCTTAGGTTACCTAGCATATCTGGCTCATTTGGGCAACTTGACTTCTTTTTTTTTTTTCAACACACCTGGCTCACTTGAATTTGCTTCATCAGGCTATGGACCATGTTTAGAAGATGATAGATCTAAGAATTTAGTAATTCATAAAGAAGAGAGCTAATAGAAAAAACACTAAACTAAAACTTTTGTTATCATGACCATATCTCTGTAGACTGTGCACGTTAACCAACATATAAAGACTCAGAACCAAGTAACCTAATTCTGCCTGAACTCCAACTCCTAGACATTGTATAATAAATCTGAAACACCTAATAAAAGTTTAATTCAATATTTCAACATTCTCCCTAAAATTAGATGGAACAAATAATATTGTGGAAAGATGACAAATGCAATGCCATCTTATTTTATGAAGTTATCACATGCAGCATTCTTTATAAATTTTACAAATTTTGTCATGCTATCCATAGTAGTTATCAATGTGCTTTATCAATCTTTCATGTACCAATAAGTTATGAAATTTTATTTTGTCTCAAACCAAATCACGTTCAGAATAACATATTGAAAGTATGATTTATAATATTTCTTGAGTTTATGGATCCTCCTTATTGAGAACTGACGACAAAAACTCTAGATATGTAAAGTTAAGATGAAATCTTTCTTAGATATAACAATAACAAAACTGTAAGTCGTAACTATTTCAGGTTGGCTGCTTGGATCTTTTACTGCCATAGAGATATGTAAAAGGCCATATGTTTAGTTAAGTGTAGAGTATTTATCTTTATTTATAGTTTCTATTAAAGCCTTTTTATGTCTTTATTATCTTTATTTATAGTTTCTATTAAAGCCTTATTATGTCTTTCTCTACCTCTCCTCGTACCACCAATATTAGTCATTTCACATCTTCTGACTACAACATCCGGAGATCTCCTAAGCACATACTCACACCATCTTAAGCAATTTTTTCTCATCTTATCGTCTATCAAAGTGATACCTAGCTATTCACAAAATCTTTCTCGGATGAAGGCCTAAAATATCTAGCTTACAAGAGACATGCTAGATGATGCTTTCACAAGAAAAAGATACAAGAGCATTACAATTCATTTATCAAAAAATAGTCGATGAAAAAATTCATCCATGTATTTCTGTTAAAGATAGCAAAAGAATCTTGCCTAAACTAAAAAAAATATTTATAAAATAAATTATTCCTCCCAGTTCCCACACAAACAGATGAACTAGAAGAAGAATGTGATCAATTGCAAGATCAAGAACTAGCAATATTTTTTTATTGAGATTGATTATACTAAGAACACAAGTTATCAAGATATGGAATTATGTACTAAATCATAAGAATCTAAAGAATATAGTCCGAGTTGCAACATAATCAAGATAGAAGTCATATTTAATCAAGAGTTTTTTTAGAAGAAAACAAAGTTTAAAACCAAATTGCTGACAATAGACTTTCTTGAAATAGACAATGTAATATTCATGGAAAGTATGAAAGTAATTTTACCTCCTAATACAAAAAAATTGCAAAATCATGCAAATTGTTGATTGCTGCAGATTTAAGTGTAGTTGTAACCAAAGCTAATGTAAAAAAGCAAAACTATTGGAGATATAAACAAGTCATGAAGCGGGATTAACTTTTTGATGATGCTTTGATAATCAAGTAAAGATTTTTCACATACGGGTATTACATTCAGACTAATTTTGTGATCTCAAATACGGACAAGAAATTTAGAGTATGGTTCAAGAAAAATCAGTTACAATTGAATGAAGCATGCAAGACAGACCAAGTACATATATGGTTCTTATGGAAAGCATGACATAGTGTTTAAAGCTTTTGGAGAAACCTTCACGTGGTGACTACAAAGGATTCAAATCTTGACCATATAGAAACGTACAAACTGGTATCCATAGGATCGACCAAGTACCAATACTGAAACATATAGCTTGATAGCAGTAAAATACCATTCATTTATACTATCTTATTATTTTATTTCATGATATCGAGCATCATATACTGGTTTTACCATCTGGTGTACCGATATCATACTAGTCTGAGAAATTACTAAATCAGTTATTAGAACAAACCACACAAAAGAAATGACATTGGGTTTCTCAGCATACCACGATTTAATTTTTTTTAAGTTAGATCTGGGAAGGATGCTAGAAAATTAAATTAAATTTTTATTAGGAGTTCAAAAGCAGTTAGGCTTGGTCTTCCCATAAGAGCAGTTTGTCTAGAATTCCTAATTAAATTGTTAGGTCAGAGCATGGTACTTACATGGCTTGTGATTTTGTAGATTGATTGGGAATATGATGATGAACAAAATTTTATGATAGCGTCTTATATTTTCCTCTTTTATATATCCTCTTGAATCTTTAGGCCTACCAACTTGCAGGCTTTCTCCCACATACCCTTTTTCCACGGTCAATTCATCCACATATGACGAAGAAAAGTATGCCAAAACTAGAGAGACAATAGGTCCCAAAGCAAACAAACAAAAGAAATTACCACGACAATGATCGAGCGAAATCGAAAGAGAAAAAGACAAACGCACTAAAGTAATTAGCTTTCCCACACCGAAGCTGTCAGATTTCTTGCAGAAACAGCACCGTATAAGGGATTACGGAGAGAAGAATATGAACGAACCGGGAGGGGGAGAAGGGCGACCAATCCGATGACGGGATCGAGCAGAGCGAAACAAGAAACCCTCCTAGCCACCCAAATTCGGTTCTTTAAGCCAATCTTCCGCTATGAATCGCTTGATGCACCCCCCTCTTTAAGCCAATCTTCCGCTATGAATCGCTTGATGCACCCCCCCCCCTTCTCTTCTTCCTCACTGCGACGATGACGCCGGGTCGGAGAGGACGACAGCGACGTCTCCGTAATTGCAATGGTAATAGGAGCAGGCGACCGGAGCTGAGGAGAATTAATAAGATGGCTATGTTAATTTCCTTTTACATAAATGCCCACAACTTTGCTTAAAACTATATATATATATATATATATATATATATATATAATGAAAATCTTCAAAGTTATATTGATTTTTATATGAACGATTTTCCTAAAAATTACTCATATTTTAAGTATTTTTCAAATAGTACTCTTATTTTAGTTTTTCTTAATAATATCTCTAATTCAAAAATTATTCGAATTATTCCTTAAAAAAAATTTCGTTTATTATTGTATTTTAGTCTATCATATTTTTAGTTTGTTTACAGTATTTTAATCATCATAATAAGAATACTATAAATAATCAAAATAGACTCAGTACCTCAATTAAACCATATAAACCTAAAAATATGATGTCGTGATAGTTTACCAATAATGATAATCAAATAGATATAATATAATATCATTTATAATATTTTAATATCTTAATAAAAAATATTATAATACTATTAAAAAAAATTATAAATAAGCTAAACAAAAGCTCTGTAATAGTGTAAAATTGGTGAAAAAAGAATAAAAATTAGCAAAAAATTTTGAGGGGTATTGTACATATTTTTTAAATTATGATAATGCTTGGGAAATAAGAAAATGGGGTATCGATTGGAAAATATCATGAGAATTTTATAAAATATATATATTTTATATTTATTTTGTATTTAAATTTGACATAAAAAATCCAAAAAAATTAATGATTTCGAAAGTCTAATTAATACTAATACCCATTAAAATCTCCAAACATCCTTCAGAATTTAATGTAATCTTTAAGATATATGTATATGTATATTCAAACTCAAAATGCCGAATGAAAGCTAAAGAAAGCAAAGTAAGAGAAAATTGATATGATGAAAGATAAAAGAAAAAAATAATCAAAGGAAAAAAAAAGATATTGTAGGTACTTGTCTCCTCGATATATTGTAGATATTTAAATTAGTCATGGTTAATAATGGTAAATTGAAATTTACTGGAGACATATATGGAAGTTGTATATGTAGATGATGCAAAAGTCCTGATAGAACAACGAAAAATCAAATGTCTTTTGAGTTGATTGTCAACTACAAAAGTCAAAGAAAGTAACAAAGATCAGATGACATCCTCCACCACTTCTCTCGATCTTCTTCAAATATATTCCATTAAGACTTTAGCTTTTCAAAGCCTTCACCTGCTGGATTGCTGTCTTTTGCTTTAGTTGATTTTGTATGAATAGATAATGTAAATTATAAATATAAAATTAATAAGCACGATAAAAATTCATATGACTGATAAAAGTATGATAAAATCATTTTGAAAATCACATATGTGACTAAATAAAAGTATAAATACTGTCAATCCTTCTTCGGACTGGTAAAGACCGGTTAATTAGTATGAACTCATATGACTGATTCGAAAGTTTGATTTAGGAAGTGAGTTGGATATCTCTGTTATTCATACTATATAACACCGGACGGACTTCCTTATACTTTTATTTAGTCACATATGTGATTTTTCGAATTAATTTTAGGTTCCACTGCATATATATATATATATAAAAAAGACTATATTTAGTAATAGTGATTGCGTTCTCTAAGGTTAGATTTAGAACTGATTGATGGCTTGCTGCAAAGTTTGCAGTACCGAACTGTCTAGTATGAGCGGTACGTATCGATCCGACAGGTTATCGGTATGCGGACCGCCCACTATCGAACGGTACGTATCGGTTTTCGACTGTAGCATTGTAGTATTACAATAATGCTCGGTATACCTGGTGTACTGCTCGGTACATCTATATCGTCTCGTACTGAGCTCAGATCAAAATATTAATATAGTACGATATTGTGAACCTTGATTTGCTGTGATAGAAACAATGATTGACTCTAGGATTTGTCATCAGTTATAGTTTGACTTCTACTTGTGCAGTCATGCTGTATGGTACAGGTAAGGAAATGACAAAAGTTTATGCTTGTATAATTCATTATTGCACTTAATACTGCTAAATATTAAGAAATATATTTATACTATAGTTATTAGGCTTTATAATCCTTCCGAGTATTTTGATTACGAGAAAGATGCATCCGAGGTACAAGCTACTGCTAGGAATATTTTTATCTTGTTATATATTATTTAAAATTTAATGAGAGATAAAATAAACATGTATGTTCCCATAACAATTTCTTACCTATTCAATGGTGGTTTAGTGACACCGTCAACAAAGCTATTATAGAAAAGTTGATGGTTGAGGGGTGAGGAAGTCATCATCGTTTTTTGTAGGAGAAGAGCAGAAAAGGAGGAATGTCATCATCGTCAATTTTGGTTCGAACCGTCAATATTTTAATAAAAAAATTAAAATATAATTTTTTTTTTTAAAAATAGATGTATAATTATAATGAGCAAAGATGATATAAAAAAATTTATAAATTTTTTAATCAAACTAAATAACTCTTTTGAAGAAAAAAACAGATTATAAATTTTTTAATTAACCATCTTAAGACAGATGCTCTCTTAAGATTCGAACACCGTCTACCGAACCATGGTCAGGGGCACTGATGACCTTTTAAAAATCGAAGTCCCAAACCCGAACCGATACGTGGTCAGGGCGCTGTCAATCTTTGTAAAACCAAGTCCTAAACCCCGGTAACAAAGTTCCAGGAGCCTCCGCAACGAAACCCTCGAGCGCGGTCGTCTCCTCGTCGAAGTCCTAAACCCCGGCAACACGTTCCAATAGCCTCAGCAACGAAACCCTCGAGCGCCGTCGTCCCCTTCGTCCGAGATGACGGACGCCGAGGTATTCTTTCGCTCTCCTTTTCGTTTCAATTACTCCAGGAACCGTCGGGTATCAGCTTCTAGAAGCAGCCGCTATTGGATGCAGAGGAAGTCGGGATCTCCTGGGTTAGAAGAGACCGGACGTTCGTTAGTTTTGATCAAACTATCACCGCTCTTCTGGCAGTGATAGTTTGACCGGACCTTCATTATTTCTTTTTCCGCTTCTCTCCCTCTCTTCATTTGATTCAATGCAATTATTAGATTTTCTTGTTACTTAGTTAAACAGAAACGTTAGTTAACTCTTTTCTGAAGTTGACGTTGGTTTAACGCCGATTTCTTTTCCCTTCTTAACAGGCAGCTTCAGGAGTTGTGGATTCAGTACATTTTAGTTTTTATACCTCAGAGGAGATTCGGAAGATAAGTGTAAAGAAGATCACGAAACCGGATCTCCTTGATGCAAAGAATAGTCCCGTTCCGGATGGATTATATGATCCTGCACTGGGTCCGCTTAATGATACTGACTCGTGAGTGTTTATTCTTATTGATCCAACCTCTCTATGAAAACAGAAAATAAGAAAAAAAAGTAATTGCTGTATAGACATTGCATTTTTTTTTTTGTTTGCTGCACAGTTTTCTAATCAACTGCCTAAAAAAACATTTTATGTGGAATGATGCTTGAAGTTTCTTAATAAGGTTGTTCTTGCACTTATTCCATTGGAAATACATTTGAGAGTTTTTTTTTTACCCGAAATTGTTTTAAATTTGTGCTTCTATTTCAAGATATCAAGCTGTGCACTTTATGTACCGGTGTGTATTGTTTACATAAGTGCATAAATAGATAAAGTTATGATTTTCAGATGGTCATTTAGTTGGAAAGACCAGGTACAACATTTTTTTAGAAAATTATTTGATAAAAATAATATGGGCCAGTATACTGGTTTTGTTTTCCTTTTATACTGCACTAAGCTGACTAGCTATTAGATCACACCCATCAACCATCTGCTGAAACCTTGATTATCTGGATCTTCTCTTGATATTCCTGTTTTCTTTTTGCAGTGGTGTTACTAAATTCTGATGATTCTACCATTGCATTTGTTCCTTTCCTCTCTGATTGCATATGCTACTTTTGCATGTGTTTAGAAATATATGATTTTCCAAAAACCTCTCTGGATTATTATTCTTTTAAATGCACAGATATATACGTGTGTGTGTGTAGTTTCCAGCCAAACGATGTTCCAAGGGTGTTTCCTTGCCTATGTGTCGGAAATGGACACTTTAGTTTTTTTGTCAATGGTATTGTATATGCTTTTGGAAATGTTGCACCTTTTGGATGTGGATGCCAGAGCAGCACCTAATGGGGTTGTGTTTCAGTAAGTATAGAGGAAGTTTAGCTGAGAATCTGACTATTTGTTTGATGATGAGGACCAAAGAGTAGTGGTTATTGGAATTTGCAATGTTGATCTTCTACTCGTTTAATGGTCATTTCCTCCCATGAGCTGCTATATTCTGACGCGAGATTTGGACCTAGTTTTGTTGGTTGGTGCTAGTCTTGTAGTCTGAGGCATGCTTTTGGCTGTGTTTGAGTCGCTTTGCACCAACCTTAACTGGTAGATTCCCATGTTTAAAAATAGATGACTGTCCATTGATCACAAGACGTGCAGGATTGGAAGGTTTTCTCTTCATGTGCTGACTTGGGAATCCCATGTTTAGCTCCCTTCTCTTCATGTGGTGACTTGGGATTGGTAGGTTTTCTTGCCAAAGATGATTTCAGTGACACCTTAAATGTTAGCCTTCTTGCAGGATATAATTTCAGTTTTGTCTTCCCTAAGACACTCCGGCCAGATCCTTATCAAAGAGGAAAACAAAGTGTCATGCAACTGCCACCTCCTTGAGACAACTGATCTCCCAGATCAATGGGAATGACAAACAACATAAAATCATAACCAAAGACTCCATTAGATTTTGTTAATTGTTACTATAAATCATCTGAAGCATTTCATGATTAATGAACATTTTGTGGCTCAGATTACTTGTCATAACCTGACAAATGAATTCTGAGAAGTTGTGTTTATGAATTCACATTTTTCAATAATTTCCCATGGTGTTGAAAATCTGTTTCCATTTGATGCATTTTAATTACTGATTGCAGGTGCAAGTCCTGTGGCCAGCTTTCTGTTCGTTGCCCAGGTCATTGTGGTCATATTGACCTTGCAAAACCACTTTACAACCCATTGTTGTTCAAGACCCTTCAGGGTCTACTTCAAATTACCTGCTTTTTTTGCCATAAATTCAAAATAAACGAAGAAAAGGTGATTCCATATGTTTTCCCCCTTTTCATATTATTCTTTTATCAAGTTTATATTTTGTTTCTTTCATGTTCTCATGATTCATTAACCTTTTAAACCATGACCAGGTGAAACGATATGTTGCCCAGTTGGATCTCATAGTGAAGGGTGACATTAATGGGGCTAGAAGTTTGGAAGCCAACTCATGGAGTGAGATATTTTTTCCTGAGGAAGAAACTGCGGAGTCTGTTACACCATCAAATTTTGACAAAGCAAAGCATTTGACATGGACATCACTTCAACAATCTGAGGCTCTTTCTGTTCTATCTAAATTTATGAGGGAAAAGCGGAAGAAATGTGATAATTGTGGTAAAAAGAATCCAACAATTCATAGTCCTATATTTGGTTGGCTCAACAAGGTAGACGATTATAACTTATGTTTATTAAATTGTTGAGTTATTAATGGATATCATTTGATCAGTCCAGAATGTGTTTTTGGTCCATGTTTGTTTGGTTTGCATATTCTCTTTAAGTTAAATAGGCGAAGGGAATAATTGAAATAAAAGAAGAAAAAAAGGACAAAATATTGTAAGAAACAAAACAGACATGGAGTGTAAACTTTCTGCAACACAATTTCTGTTTTAAAATTCAAAACCCATTGTGTCATAAATGAAGAAAAAGATCACTAAACATATATTTCTGCAGAAGGGTTCATCGGTGGAATTCGATAAACAGTTATGATGACTGACATTGATATTTTGCTTATTTCACAAGCCTTTTCTTTTCTATCATCAGTTGGCTGACTCTTCTGCTACCTTTTCTGTTACAATCTATTAACTTTTTTTACACAAGCATTTTCAGACATGTGAGATCATGGATGGAATTCAGAACTGAACCAAATTGATCAGCTACTAAGAAATTAAAATGTATTTAATATTAAATCTAACCTCTATAGATAAGAGAAAGATAAATTGGAGCATTGGCAACAAATCATATCCTTTATTATAGTTCCACTTATGGCAACAGATATCAAGTTACAGTGTATCCTAAATTTTGTTTTCTATGTTAAAGTAATGAATCAAACCATGCTGATTTTTGTTAGAGATGTTTGATAGATCAGATAATGTGGATCATTCTTTTCCTAGCATGTGTAAGGTTTATCTAAGTGCTTGATGTTGGTGGGATGAATTACCTTGAAGAATTCCATAATTTTTTTCAAGGAGCTTTAAGTCTCAAGAAGTATTCCAAGATTTTTAGAGCCAATAATAGCATGCTGTTGTTTTAAGTTGCGTTTGTAAGATTATGCTCATGTCATCCTTCTTTGAAGCATACCCCTTAAAGAAAAGGGAAGTGCTTTAATATATAGTTGGATTAACTTCTTAGCTGTTGAAGTTGTCTTTAAAGTTCTTTGATCTTCATTTTCCGGTTGCTAAGGTTATGTATGAGCATGGATTTTAGTATACTCCAAGGCCCAAGCCAACTCATACTTACTAGGAAAGGTTATCTTGGCATTAGTCTAGCAATACAAGACTTAAATAATCATGTTACTTGAAGCCACTTGTGTTCTAGCATATCTCTATATGTGGCATTTATCTAGGCACTACACATTCGTGTAATAAGTGAACAAAGTCGTTCCATGGTGATTTAATTAGTTAGAACTTAAAAAGAGATTATATTGTACGACTGATTCTTTGAACTTCTGAAATTGGGTCTATTGTATATTCAATCATTCATCTGTTACCCATTTACATGACATTCCAAGACACTCGATATGTGCTCGAAGCATCAGTTTAATTATCCAGCAGGCACTTATTATCCTTATGAGACTCACATATAGATCAGCGACTAGTGGATAGCCCATGAATAAAATATTTTTCATCTGTGATAATGATATTTTCTTTGTATAAATACCATGATCTGCCACTGGGGTAGGTTGGATGATTGGTCTGTGGTTGATCTGTATACTAAATCACTATGACCTAGTAAGTTCAAGTACATGATAATACATATTATAAATTCTGACAGATCTCGTCTATGGGAGGTTCCTTCAATCTTGTTTATAAATTTTTTGAGCAGTTAGTTTTCATTTCTTGAAGTGACTTTTTCATTATGAGCTACAAATGCATAGTTAGATGCCTTTTAATTTAAAATAAATTTGATTTTCTTTATTGATGATTAGACTTATTGTCCATTCTGACATAAGGTATCCGTAAGTTTTTCTTTGTTTAAGATCATCCTAAACTGGAGGATGATTAGATCTAATTTAATTGAACTCTTGTGCTAGTGGATTACGTATTAAATAGTTCATTCCCTTTTTCTTGGCTAAGGTTGTCTTTATTTATGTAATTTGGGTTAAAGCAGGATATATCTATCATAGAAATTTGTATTAATCTTTTAATATAAATATTTGCAGACTACACAAGGATCTGATATACGAGCCAATTTCATCATAGATTCTAGTCTGGATCTATCATCCAGCGAAGCAAAATATTCCAGCCTTACACAGTCAAGGGGAGAGAGTGCTTCAGAAATGGATGAAGAATCACCTTTGCCCCCAAAAAAAGTGAAAGAAGACAAGGAATTATGTGACTTGCCTCCTGAATTTATTAAACAAATGTCATCTTCTGGACAAAAGCATCTGTTACCTTCTGAGGTTTAAACCAATCTTTGAGTCCTTAACATGTCTTCCTATGTATTTGTTTTAGTTCAGTACTGACTGGATGTATTTGTGTCTTTTGACAACATCAGGTGGAACTTATTTTAAACAACTTGTGGAAAAATGAGGCTAATCTCTGCATGCTTATATCCGGCATTCACTGTAAAAGCTCGAGTATCTCTCGGGGGAACAAAGGGTGTGCAATGTTTTTCCTGAAGACTCTTCTTGTTCCACCGAGCAAGTTCCGTCCTGCTGCTGGGACTTCTGGTCGTGGGGTAGGAAATCATATGTCTTTTGTTACATTCTAAAATCTTGTTTGGTTTTGCACCTAACAATAAACTTAAAATTGCATGGACTTAAGAAAATCAGTGGTATAACTTTTGCATAATATGTGCTTTTAAAAACTTGGGATAAAACTGTTGTGTTGAACTGTCACTTACTTTGTCATGAGCACCTGAAATCTGTAATGTGTTTGCTAGCACTGCTGACAACATCTGTGCAAATTCATGATGTGGATTTGGTACCAAATGGTGTAGGATCTGTGGAAAAACTCATCTTTTTCCACTTATAATCAAGGATTGCCTTACTTTCCACTTGTTGGTTCTTGACCAGATTACTATGGTACATCAGTAAGGTTGCTGCATCAACTGGTACACAGAAACTGTACTGCTGGGGAAAAATGTGAAAAGAAAAAAAAAAGGATGGTGGAAGAGCTGGTGCTAAAACACTGTGCTACTGGAGGAAAAATGAGCAAAGCGAAAGAGAAATGAAAGAGAAGGATGGGGGAACGTACAGTTATGTCAGGGTAGTGTTCCAAAGGATGGGAGAGAAAGAAACAGAGTCCAAAACTGAACTCTTATGGGCTGGGTGGATTTCAAATCTTATTTGGAACTACGAAACAAAATATATTAATATATGGTGGTCTGCTTTCTCATCCATGGTTTAATTAGGATATGCTGTCCGGTATGGGTGGTACACTGCTGAGACTCCGTTGCTTAAGATGATCCATGGGAATCTTTCCAGAGCTTCAGTCGGATCTGGATTTGGGAATTGGCAGGCTCTTCCTTGCTGGTATAGGCTGACATGTCATGTATAGATGACATCCCACAATGCAACTTGCTGAATTGACCTATATTTGGGTTCTTGTGATGGCCCAGGTACCTGATCTAGGGTTGACTAGGCCTTAATTATGCCCTGGGCTTATTGAGGAGAGTTAGGTTCGGGTCACATTGTAAACAACTTCATGGTACACCTTTAATTTCTGGTTTCCTATTTACACTTTGAAGTTACTTCATATTAATTGAGAGAGTTTTGCAAGAACTGATAGCCAAAAAAGAAAAGGGATATTTGACTTTGTTCACCTATGGGTAACATGTTTATCTGAAACAATATGGTTTTGAGGACTTGTCTAGATTTTTTATGCTGTTTGTTTCAAAAGAAGTAGGTGGCAAAAAAAGTTGGCCTACATATTATGTAAAAAAATTTAGGCCATGACAAAGTTATTATGAGATTAGAGCTTTTGATCCATTTAGTTGTGCTTCTAGAGGTACCAACACATTTGTATTAGATGTTTACATACTTCAAAAGCTACCAGCACATTCAATCTTTTGATCTTTTAGGATTGCGTTCTCAAGTGATATTTTTGTATTGGATGGAATTCTTTGCGATGGAATTCTTTGCGTACCTATGCCTGAAGTCTTTGCTTTACTATGCCTTGAGTCTTTGCTTTAGTTGTCCAGAAACTACCAGCAACTTCAGTGTCCTGATCCTGATCCTTTCATGTAATGTTTCAAATTGATAGTTGCAACTTCTTTACTTATCCAGTCCTGTTGTTATGTAGGTACTGGAACATCCACAAAATACTTTGCTGAGTAAAGTCCAACAAGCCAACATTGGTTTAAAGAATTGTATTATTGCTGATCCTGATCATCCTGATATTTTGAGGAGATGGATGGACCTTCAAAAAACTGTGAATGTGTTGTTTGATAGTACCAAGGGCTTTGGTATGACATTTTTATCTTATGTTTGTTGTCAAATTCTTTTTTAGGTAGTGAAAAGACAGCATAAATGATACAAAGATGACAATCTTCTTGACATATATTTTACTGTGGGTTTTATGCTGCATACAAAATTTATTTCAGGTCATGCATCAAAACTTGGGAATTTTTCTCCTTTGGTAGAATGATTTTGCTTTATTAGTATCAGTAAATTATAAAATCATATATTCTGGTACCCAGTGCAACCTCACTTGAGAATCAGCCTCACCTTGCCTTCTTTTGTGTTAGAACAAGAATTTTATTCATTTATTATTTTCATATAAAGCTGCTCATTTATCTCTATGGTTTTTAAGTATCATTCTGAAACTTGATTGCCTGTCATTCAGGAAGGCATATTTTCCTTGTCTGTTCTTAAAAAATCTTGATCGCGAGCCATTTAGGAGGCCATATATTCTTTTATCTTTCCTGTTTCGAAAATTATTTATGCAGTGTATGGCATTCATCAGTTCTCTTGTAGGTGTTGAATTATTTTTTTCTCATCATATATGTCTTTTAATGGCAGCAAAAAGCGACAAGGAAGCTAGTGGCATACGCCAATTGTTGGAGAAGAAGTCAGGTATTCTACGGCAGAAAATGATGGGAAAGAGGGTTAATTTTGCTTGTCGGTCTGTTATATCTCCAGATCCCTACTTAGCTGTCAATGAAATAGGGATTCCTCCTTATTTTGCATTGAGGTTGACGTATCCTGAGGTAAATATCTTGTAAATACTAAATAGATTAAAGAAATGATTTTATGACTTATTTTGTTGATTCTTTCTTGTTTGCATGCACGTGCATGAGACTGCACTAGATACTAAAAAAAAAAAAACTAATGCATGCTGGAGGAGTTATTACACTGGGTTCATCTTCAAAAATGCATTGCAGGTGCCTGGTTGTTTTTTATTTAATATTGATGTTTGGCTATTACTCAGGCATCCCTTGTCACACCTTTTTGTTAATCTGGAAGGTGCCCTATCGAATATGCCTAAATAGAGTCCAAGCTACAGGGACTCTACTTCTGGATTTTGTTTCCTAAGAGATAATCATATAAATGTGCATGTACATAGAACTGAATTTCATCTTGTTCTTTTCTATGTACTAAGATTAAGCATAATTATCATTGTTTGATGTGCTTATCATACTGTTGTTATTGTTTTGTCCTTCACAGTTCACACTATCAATTTAATTATTGATATTGTTTCATTATTATACCAACTATGTCTGTCTGCAGAGAGTGACACCCTGGAATGTTAATAAACTGCGGTGCGCTATAATCAATGGCGCTAATATTCATCCAGGAGCTACACATTATAAAGACAAGGAAAGAATGTATAAATTACAAGCAAGCCAAACTATGCGGAGTGCAATTTCAAGAAAGTTGCCCACATCAAGAGGAATGACTGCTCAACTTGGAATGGGCCCAGACTCAGAATTTGAAGGCAAGGTTGTGTATCGCCATTTGCAGGATGGAGATATTGTGCTTGTTAATCGTCAGGTAATCAACATGTTGCCTATTGGTATCTTCAGCAATTGTGTTTTTTCGAATGGAGTTTGAAGTAAAATGATGGCAACTGGTGATTACATCTTGTGGTGAAACTCTTTTTCTGTATTTTTTTTGTTTGTTTTTTCATTTTATTGATGGTCTGATCACTGATAGGCAGATGCGTTTTTTGGTTACTAATATCTGATGATGTCTCCTTGTGATACTAATTTTCAATCGGGCATTTATTGCTACAAGAGCATGAGTCTAGCATTTTGACATTTTCATAATGTTGAAGGAGCATCTGTTCCCATATTAACATCCGAAATGCTAAAACATATTTTAAAATTTAAGAAATCTGGTGTAAGTTCATTGATAATCGTTTTGTATTTCTCTGACTTTTGAGGGCGAGCCTTTGTGCCGTATTCAGATTGCTCAGCTTTACACGCACCACTTAGGATTGTAAATGAGCTGTTTTGGAGAGATGAAAATGTGTACTGAATGAGAACAAATGAATACACTTTGTACAACATCTTGTGACTTGGGCTACTAGTTTGTCAAAGAGGAATTTGCATTGATATCCGAATGAGAACAAATGAATACACTTTGTACAACAACTTGTGACTTGGGCTACTAGTTTGTCAAGAACAATGTGGCATTTAAAATAGGAATTTGCATTGATATCCTTTGAGAAGTATGAGATAAGGGATGTGTATCACTAGACATGTCCTTTCAATGTCTGTAAGCCTCAAAAAGAAATTTTGTTTGATAAGAATTTAACTTAAAAGGAGCTGTCTGGGTCATGTAGCTTTCAATAATTTGAGTTGAAAAGATGCTATAAATTGAAGGAATTGTGCACCGAGTTCATGACAGTTGTGGAATGGAACAGTATGTCATTTGTGTATGTGGCAATTGTTCAGAGAATTAAACCCAGTCAACTCGTGAGAAGTGA
Source organism: Musa itinerans (assembly GCA_001649415.1). Classification (NCBI taxonomy): domain Eukaryota; kingdom Viridiplantae; phylum Streptophyta; class Magnoliopsida; order Zingiberales; family Musaceae; genus Musa; species Musa itinerans. The sequence goes on along the minus strand of LVTN01000994.1, from coordinate 79,832 downwards.
CGATGTCCCAATCAACTGAAATACCTTGCAGGAACTTCCACTGATAAATTTGAACACTAAGGATTGGCCCTCTTAAGCATACCTTCACCCAAGGAATGTTATGTGAGTCAGTTTCTATACACAGGATACATCAACTTTTATATCCATGGTCGACACATTGTACAACATCTTATAACTTCCTAAGGAAATGCATACATGCTAGGTTGCACATTAAGCAGTCTAAATATCTTTTGCTCCTATGACTTGTTGACTCTTTTTTATAGTTAAAGTTTGGTTGTTTAGCTCTGAAATGGATAATTGCACTTCTGCTAGCTTCTGTTTGGGTTTGACCCCATCTTTTGGCACTTTTTGTCAATGATAATTCTTCTTTTTCATTTGCTTAAAGTTAATATTGCTAATATAGCTACTATTCTTGTCTTGCATATATTGTGAAGTTGTTTCATGAGGTTCCAGGCTTCCAGCTATGTGTAGGAATTTTTTTTTGTTCTGTCTTTTAAGTCTTGTAACTAGTACCATGTCCTTGCTTGTCTGGTATGATGGTATCTTAATTCTTGGTACATGATGTGGACTTCCTCAAATGTTTGTGATGTTAAACTGATCTATTCACTTTAAAAGGTTATGAATTTGATTCTAAATGCTAACAGGCTTTGCTTTTTAGATCACCATAAATGAACATTGAATGTGACACAAATCCATGCATAAGGGAACACTTATACTGATTCGATTTGCAGCTAGAGCTTATTTGTAGGTGCAAGGCTCTGGAAAATTGAATTGGGTGACCATAGGTGGGTCTGTATTGAAAATAGAGAAGTTAGAACTGTTATTATCACATGAGCCTCTGTTGTTATTCTTGGCAGTTTATAGTGTTATAAGTTACTTAAAGTGGATTTACTAATAATCTGAACAAAAGTATGATGTTCAACAAAATTATATTTTTTTTCTTAGGAGCATGATCTATTTTTTAATTCAAAAAGTTTTATTGAGTCATGATTTTTTTTAAAAAATTTGCAGCCTACCCTTCACAAGCCTAGTATGATGGCTCATGTTGTTCGTGTGTTAAAAGGAGAAAAGACGCTTCGCATGCACTATGCAAATTGCAGGTTCTATATCTTGTTTATTTGCGTTTGGGGTTTTTTCGTTAGCTTGGAGTTCAAGAAAGAATGATATATTCTTGTGTTTGCAGCACGTATAATGCTGATTTTGATGGTGATGAAATGAATGTACACCTCCCACAAGATGAAATTTCACGTGCTGAAGCGATTAACATTGTTAATGCGAACAAGCAATATATTGTTCCCACTAGTGGGCACCCTATAAGGGGGCTAATTCAGGTAAGTGATTTGAAGATTAATTTGAACTTTTTTCAGTCTAGATGATGTATTTAGGTTTTATGTATATAATGTTTTTAGTAGTTTCATGTATCTACCTGTGGTTGATTCTTCAGGATCATATCGTAAGTGCTGTACTTCTGACAAAGATGGACACTTTTTTAACCCGTGAAGAGTATCATCAGCTTTTATATGCTTCCTGTGTCCCTCCTACTTCATATTCTCAACGTAATGGATTTGGCCAAAAGGTTTCAGTGTCATGGTCTGATTATGAGATACAGCCTCTTCCCCCTGCTATTTGGAAGCCAACACCACTATGGACAGGAAAACAGGTTATCCTACATATAATGCATATTGTGTTTCCTTTCAGGCTGCTTAACATGAGTACTCTGCTGTCTAAAATGTAAATGATCTAAAGACTTTGCATCTAACTTTTGCTGATGATTTTTGTAATTTCATAGGTTATTACTGCAATCCTTAACTTTGTTACCAGAGGTCACTTGCCACTTACTATTGAAAAAAGAGGAAGAATACAAAAAGAGTATATCGGGGAGGATCATACTCTACTTGTATTGCATATTCACAACAATGATCTTGTACATGGAATGATTGACAAGGCACAGTTTGGACCTTATGGTTTAGTCCATGCAGTCCATGAACTCTATGGTCCAGATGTTGCAGGAACGCTGCTTTCCATAAGCGTTTTACAAGAACTAAAGATGGTGATGTAGGTGGGTGGGTGTGAGCTTAGGGAGATATAACACTGTATTCATGTTGCATATTTGGTCGAGAAGGTGTCTGTCACATAATTCCCTGTATGGTTATCTTCACATTAATTTTTTTCTTAGTCTCTCTCCTAGAGATTCATATTTTACATATGTTTCTTCTCTCGTTTAAATTTAATGTATTGCCTTCTTCATTTTCCTCTTTCTGTGCTTGGATTAATGCACCTTCTAGATGTTTTCTTTCTCTAGAGGAAATAAGAAAGATTAAATTTACAGTCTGAAAAATTATAGCCTTTTCCCTAATCATTTATATTTTGTAATTTGTCATGCACCCTTATTCATAGATCAATCAACTTAAATCAGTGTATTTTAATGCTAAAATGAAAGATTTTTTGTCCTATTTAAATTTTGTTTATGCTCAATACTTTTGAATGTTCGTAAATTTGCTTGTTTATATTTTTTTTTTTTGGCTAAAATCAAAGAGATTTAGATGTATTTTGATAAGTGTATACTTATTAAAAGGTAAAAGCTGAACTGAGATAATTTTTCTTGTTGGGTTGGGACATAATATTTGCTTTGTGCAATGATTCTAGGAGTCTGATATCATTTAGAGATAGTTACCGTAGTGTTCTCTTTAAATTTTAAATATCTTAATTCGTGCTCCTCTCGTATTATTGTCTTTGCATGTATAGATCCAATGAAATTGCAAAGGGAGATTGAGAAAGTTCTACGTGGTAATGGAGATTCAGCAACTGCCTTATTGGACAGGATGATGTCAAATTCTCTGAATAGTCTGACTTCTGAAATAAATCAGACCCTATTTCCTAATGGATTGTCGAAGCCATTCTTGAAGAACTGTCTCTCTCTTATGACCACTACTGGAGCTAAAGGTGGCTTGGTAAGTTCTTGTTGCATTCACTCCTCACTAATTTGTAAACAAATCAATGTATGCCAATGTTCTTGATATGCTAGAAGCTTTCTTTCATATGCAATATTTGTATGTGGTTCTAGTCATATTCAAGTGATTCAGAGTATCCATGTCTAGTATCTGGGACTTGTGCTTCTGTCTGGGAAAACAAAGCTCGAGTTCTGAATTGAAACAACCTTTTTCTTCTTTTTGTTGCAAGAGATGCATTGGTGGTGGCCAAGATCTGTGGCTTCTTTGTCACGTTAACTTGAAGAAATAACAATTTTATCACTTGGTAGTATTTTTGCATGTCAATATTGTGTTATCCAAGTCTTATAGTCTATGGTTTACCAAAATTTCTTAACTCCTTTATTGGTAGCTGGCGTGCAGACAATAAAGGTTTTTCACTTGTTATTTTAACATCTCAGTGTTGCTGGGCCGTGTGTTGACCAGCATGAGCATGTAGATGAGCAAAAAAAGAAGTTTCTGTCTTCCTTTTTCGATGTACCATCATGATGATGAATCATGACGGGGAAACTTGTGGACCCTAGAATTTTGCTTTCTAAGCCATTTGTGAAGTGATCCATGTTAACATTGGACATTAGGTCATGTGATCAGCTTGCTTGCACTGCACTTGCAAATAAAGTGGAAAAGGCGGTGTCTATAAGTGTTTAATGGTTTTATTGGTGAATCGTGAGATGGTAATTTCAAGTGCTAAGACCCATTAAAGCTGAAATGTAGCAAGCTGTCCTATACTATCACAGACTTTGCGGATTTTATGCATAACACTTCAGGCCACACTTGCTAACAAGGATTTGGCTTACTTTCAATGTTATGTGGTGCCATAGACCTATACAGATAAAAGCAAAATGTTGATAAGCAAACATGTGGGCAAATTACCAGCGTCACCTCACAGAGGCACTCAAATTCGGGTTTACTTCTAATTCGCAGAGGCACTCGAATTTGCAGAGGCTCTCGGCTCGCAGCACCCGTTGTTGATCTAAGACATGTAGAAGTTTACTTCTGTGTGTTTTTCCTTTATTTTTAGTTTACATTGACCTATTTATTGTTGCTGAATTTGTTCATATATTTGATCTTAGTCCTAGTTAGTTGAAGTTCCAAGTTATTCTGTGTATGCTCAAGTTTAGCAAGACACTGATTAAAATGATATTATAAGCAAACAGTGTATATTATGAAAGGTTATGCTGAGAATGCCTACTCAGTTTATCTTCATTTCAAAGAGGAAACTAATTAGAGTTGATCCTTTATGCAGACCTATAGGGTAAGCTTTAAGTACTAATCTTGTTGTACTGGTAATGAATATAATTATAATGCATATTCAGGATAAACTTCCATGTGCATGTTGTGATTGGAGTTTGTCTTGAATGCATATTAAGTTCATCCATCATCGGTGCAAGAAAATAAGCACATTGCTATATTAAATATTATGTTAAACTTAGGTTATAATTTGAATATCTATCCTATATTTGTAGTATGCTATGGACTATTCCTTTATTCAGCAACAATTATTGTCTTGTGGATCTGGGTTTTGAAGCAAAACAATTAAGATATTGATATTTGTTGAACATTGCATGCGTCAAATGACTTTGTCTGAATTTTGCTTACTCTTTTGATTGACTACCTAGCATCAAAACGAACATGTATGCTTGATCCAATGTACATCTTTTTCTTGGGATTGGAATCTGCAAAATGTTATTTGTTATTCTTGCATTAGTTTTTGATCCTGAATTACTTGCCTCATATTTCACTAGTATGAACAGAAACATAGAGCTTAGTCTACAGTATATCTGGCATGCAAACAAAGAGATTTTCTTTCCTAATATGCAAAAATTTGTTCCTGTATTCTGTACCAGTTATCATCTTTTACTGACCATCTGGATATTTACAAAAAATTGCAAGTTATCTGATCTGGATTATGGTTGCTAATTGCAATTTCGTTCCCCTTCTTTGTAGGTCAATATGACACAAATTTCTTCTTTGTTGGGCCAACAAGAGTTGGAAGGAAAACGAGTACCACGTATGGTCTCTGGAAAAACATTGCCCTGCTTTCCTCCTTGGGATATTTCAAGTCGTGCAGGAGGCTTCATTAGTGATCGTTTTTTAACTGGTCTTCGGCCTCAAGAATATTATTTTCACTGCATGGCTGGACGTGATGGGTATATAATGAATTTTGTACTTCATGCAGTTCAATTCAGTCATTATTAGATGTATCTCAGTTAGTGAATCTGTATGCATGCATGCCATACTTGTATATCTTATGCATATTGTGTATATATTATTTAACTCATGAGCATTAACTTGTCAGAAAGCCTGTATATGTCAGTGTCAATATCTTGAACTCTTCTAGCATGCTGACTAACATGAATTGCAGATTGGTTGATACAGCCATTAAAACATCCCGGAGTGGATACTTGCAGCGGTGTCTTATCAAGAATCTTGAGTGTCTGAAAGTCTCTTATGATCACACAGTACGTGATGCTGATGGGTCGGTTGTCCAATTCATCTATGGGGAGGATGGTGTTGATGTTCTTAAGACAAGCTATATTTCTGAATTTAAAATGCTTTCTGATGTAAGGCTGTAAACTTTGTAAATTCTTATCTTGATTTTTGTGCTCTATCTGAAATATCATGACCATCATTTCAGAATCGGAATGTTGTTCTGCAAAAATTCAGTGATCAAATTGCAGACACATCTTTGGCAAAGTCAAATGCTTATATTAGAGAACTGCCATGTTCATTAAGAGACAAAGCAACTGATTTTGCTTTAAAGAAGCAGAAGAGCTGTCCTCATCAAATAAATCAGAAGGACTTTATGAAATTAATGAAGCTCAAGTACTTATCAAGTCTTGCTGAGCCTGGTGAGGCTGTTGGTGTTGTTGCTGCTCAATCTGTTGGGGAACCATCAACACAGATGACGTGAGACCTCTAGCTTTTTCTAACACATGTTTCTCGATAACTCTTATATCTATAAACTTCTATGAGATATTAAATTTTGCAGTGACATTCTTAATTTTTTTCCAGTTCTTAAAAGTTTGCAATGGAATGATGAAATATGTTGGTGATATTGTTCTTCCTGCGACCATGATGCTAAATTAAGCTGATTGGTTGAGGTCGTTGCATTTGACTTAAGAGTATACAAGTCACAAGTGCACAAAGAATTTTGTCAAGTTCTCTATTAGTTAGGTACTATATGATATCTGATAGGTTCATCTGAATGAGTTGGTCCAATTTTAGAGACCACAATCTTGTAAATCTGCCCTGCTGGTGGTATTATTTATTGTGTCAAAAATCTTGTAAATTTTCCTTGCACAGTCATCATGACATTTTCCGAGAGACTAAACTAAGGATACATGTTCTGTAATGCAGTGTAGATCTGTTTTATGTGTCATTTGATATAAGGTGTTTCTATTTTATTCAATAATATATTTGGGTACCTCTTTTGTACTAGGAGAATAGGTTTTATTGGTGACTTTTTTTATTTTTGGAGAATAATTTTTTTATGATTAAGGAAAGCTTTCTGAAATGTTGTGTATCAAATAATGATATTTACAATATTTTATTTCTTTGTTCGTCGTCAGGGCTTCTTTACTATGTAGGTGGAGAATGAATTTAAAATGTTTTCGTTCAGTGAGCTTCATAAAATATCTTGTACTTATATAATATTGATTCGTGTGCCTTAGCTAATTAAACACTAGAAACAAGATAATTTACTTCATACTTGTCTCTTCCTTTGTTTCCCTTTCCTCTATAGAATTATCTTTCATGATAGGCCCCTGATATCTTTATAAATTTATTTTGCTATGCACTTGTTAAAATAGATGATCAACAACCTGTGCTCTCTTATGCTCATACTGGTTCATCTTGAACAATTCTACTAGCACCTTATGAGAAAACTGTTTGTTTTGGTTATCAGAAGCTATATTTCTGTTTCAGTGCTAGACATTCTTATCAGTATCAGATGACTGCAATTTCACATTTTCGTAGTTTCTGTTTCGCAGGCTTAATACTTTTCATTTGGCTGGCAAGGGGGACATGAATGTTACATTGGGAATACCACGTTTACAAGAAATTTTGATGACTGCATCAAAGGATATTCGGACTCCTCTCATGAACTGTCCGTTGCATGCTTGGAAGATCAAGTAAGTGAAGGATTTAATTCATTGTCCTTAAAGAAATCATGTATGTGTACAAACAGTGAAAATGATTCTTTTTTAAAAATAAATCTTCATGTTACTATTTTTCCTCAAAATTTTCTGGACTCTGATCTCGCTTTACATTATGTTCTATATCTTGCAGGGATGATGCTGAACGCCTTGCTGCAAAGTTAAGGAGGGTTTCTGTGGCTGATGTTGTGGAGAGAATGGAGGTCTGCACTGTACCATTTTCCATTCATGGGAATCAGATCTCAACCATCTATAAGCTAAAGATGACCCTTTATCCAAGCGAGCTCTATCCTTCCTTTTCAGAAATAACATTAGAAGACTGTAGAGAAGTTCTGGAGATGACGTTTGTTGAGGCCATGGAAGATGCCATAGCAAAACACATGGATACAATATTCAAGATCAGTGACATTAAGGTTGTTTCTGGTAAGGAAGAGATTGATTTCGAAGAAGGGGTTGATGAAGATGAATCTAGAAACAAATCAAGCATGGTGGAGGAAAATGCTGATGGTGGTGATGAAGATGATGAAAGCGGTGATGACCAAGGAATAGATTATAAGAGGAGAAAACAGCAAGCAAATGATGAAGTAGAATATGATGATGGTTTTGAAAAAGAGAGCTTTGTTGCAGCAGGTGAACATGATGCAGAAACACAATCAGGATTTGAAAGTGAAATTGATCATGTTGAAGCAGATGAGGACTATCTCATGGGAGGGGGGAGTCCTGGCTTTGACATGGACCTTGCAACACCTGAGAGCCCATCAAAAGCTGACTCTACTCCCATCTCAGAAGATGACAAGAAAAAGTCAAAATCTGTGGAGAAAGGCAAGAAGGAAACTAAGTCGAAGGCCAAGAAGCCGAAAAGTAGCAAGAAAAAGATCAGGAGAACAATATACGTGATGGCTGAAGGATTGAAATTTGAGGTTCACTACATCTTCAGAAGTGAACCACGAATTTTGCTAGCTGAGGTACTTTTCCTGCTAGTAATAACTGAAAAAGCTTTATATGCTTGGACTTCTTGCATATGGTTGTTTGTAGCAATGCATGCTTAATTTTCTATATCTATTTATTTCTGGATGAATAGTAGATATTTTCCCTTAGCCCTATATTTCATGTATAGATAATATCATAATACTACCTTGTGAAATGAATAATTTAGTCTTTAAGATGACGTACTAGAATCTGCTTAGGCAAACACTTTATTGGATTTAGACTGATCAATTTTTTTAATGCAGATTGCACAGAGAACAGCCAAGCGTGTTTTTGTAAAGGAGTATAAGAACATTGAAAGGTGTTCGTTGAAAGAAAATAAAAAGAGTACTGATCCATTCATGCTGCAGATCGCTGGAGTGAATTTCAAGACACTTTGGGATTTGGAGGAATATTTAGATATCAATCATATATACTCGAATGATATACATGCAATGCTTAATACCTATGGTGTGGAAGCAGCACGAGCAACCATCATTAAAGAGGTTACAGATGTGTTTGGATTATATGGTATACAAGTAAATATCCGACACCTCAGCCTTATTGCAGATTTCATGACTTTTCATGGAGGGTATCGGCCCATGAACAGGGTCGGAATGGGTGATTTCAACACCTCACCATTTGGCAAGATGACATTTGAGACGGCAACTAAATTTATTGTTGAATCAGCTTTCCATGGAGAGGTGGACACGTTGGAGTCCCCGTCAGCTAGCGTCTCCCTTGGCCAGCCAGTGAAGATGGGAACTGGCTGTTTCGACTTGATGCAGAATCTGCAGCTGTGATAATTAAGCAAATTGGTCTTTATTCTTCTTTTTTGCTTGTATTTAGTGGGTCAAAATTCATTATATAGTATTATCGAGGGTTAGATTTTTGACTCTTAAGCCCTTGTACGTCTGCCCCTCATCTACCATGGTGAACCTTTGAATGAGTTGCTAATTGGAAAATGTGAGATTGATTTAGCTTAAATATCGATTCATTTTTCTGGAAACCCATTATCTTTGTATTACAGGAACATGAATTCAGGATAAGTTTCCTTTGCTGTGAAAGGTCAGGTTATCAATAATATCAAAGGCAGGAGCTACACTAGCTCGAGTAGCAATGGATTTCATATGCTGCTCCATCAGAGCCTTATATATCTGACTGAACTTGGTTTAATGCAATTATCGAGGAACCATCAGCACCATCAGAGCCTCCTGTATCTTGTTCTAAACTTAAATTAGATAAAATAGAACAAGAATGTGCTTGTAAAAGTACTGATGTAAAGTTATTCTCTGTTGGTAAGAAGCTTTTCCCTGTGCCTTCGATTTCTATTGCTAGGTGTTTCTGAAACTCTTCTTTTGGTAACTCTTGCCGTCGTAAAGTGGTGGCTATTCCTTGCTAATGTATTGTGAGTTCTTGATTCTTAAGGTGGTGGTTTTGTCTTCCGCATCAAGTTGTCATATTTCTCTTGTTGCTGTGCATGCTTTATTGGATTCATCTAATTTATTCTGTTGATGTCTGATGACTTGGCTATGCATGATTAATTCATCTATCATGAGGTTATCCTTTCTCATGGATCTGTAAGTTTTAGACTCGCATACAACTGCAATGATTAATTCATCTATCATGAGGTTATCCTTTAATTTGTTCATCCAATTCATCGAAAGTTTGTGTGTCTACTACACATCACACGGATGGCCTCAATCTCTTCTATTGTCGGGGAGGAGACTAGAGATTGAGATAACTCTTCTTTGGGTGTGATTGCCTCCGCTATCTGCTTAATCTCTCCTTTCATCTCTTGATGCTGTGGGATGATCCTTATCTCGTTCATTTGCAGCTTTCTCATGGATCTGTAAGTATTAGACTGGCATACAACCGCAGGTAGGCTTATGATTTCATGGAGAAAACAGTGTACTTGGTGAAGAATCCTTGTGTACTTGGTATTTTTAATGTTTATTTGCTTTAATTTCCCAAGGGAAAAACTAAAAAAAAAAAAAGGGAGAAGAAAACGAGAAGAAATTAAGATCAAGTTATGTGTTTAAAGTTTATTTGCTTTAATTTCCCAAGGGAAAAACTAGAAGGGAGGAAAAAACAAGAAGAAATGAAGATCAAGTTCTGTGTTTAAAGATGTAAATAGAAATGATAGTAGTGATTTTTATATGGACAATTTTTCAAAAAATAACCAAAGTTATAGAATGAAAATATCCAAAGTTATGGTGATTTTTATATGGACAATTTTCCTAAAAATTACTTACATTTTGGATTATTTTTTAAATAGTACTTATATTTTTGTTTTTCTCATATAATACCTCTAATTCAAAAAATATTTAAATTATCTCTCAAAATTTTTTCCTTCTCTTAACGTGTTTTGGTTTGTTATATTTTTGACCTGTTTATAGTGTTTTGATCATCACAGGGAGAACACCATAAGTGACTCCTAATTTAAATCAAATCAACTATAGATTTAAAAATACGATATTAAGATGGTTAACGAGTAATGACAAACTAAAAAGACAGTATGATGTCATAATTTTTCAATAAAGTATTAATGACAAACTAAAAAGACAGTATGATGTCACTTACTGTAATTTTTCAATAAAGTAATAGTGTTTTTAATACCTTAATAAAAATAATATAAATGCTATTGAAAAATATTATAAACGAGCCAAATGAAATATTTTAATATTGTAAAATAGGTAAAAAATAGATAAAAAATTTTGACAAAAAAATTTTGAGGGATATTTTTAAAATTATGAGATTATTTGGAAAAAAAAGAAAAATGGGGTACCGATTGGAAAATTCCCAAAATGTGAGTATTTTTTAGAAAATCACCCTTTTATATTTATTTTGTATTTAAATTTGACATTCAAAAACCCAAAAAGTTTAATGATATGGAAACTCTAATTAATGCTAATACCTATGAAAATCTCCAAACCTCTTTCAAAACTTCATGTAATCTTTAACATATATATATGTATATTCAAACTTCAATCAAAGCTAAAGAAAGAAAAGAAAGGGAAAATTGATATTTTGAAAGATAAAAGAAAAAAAAAATCAAAGGAAGAAAGATATTTTAGGTACTTATCTCTCCTATATTTTTTTTATATTTAAATTAGTCAATGATGAATATGGTTAATTGAAATTTACTGGAGACATATATGGTAGTTGTATATACAGATGCTGCAAAAGTCCTGATAGAACAGAGAAATCAAATATCTTCTGAGCTGATTGCCAACTACAAGTCCAAGAAAGTAACAAAGATCAGATGACATCCTCCACCACTTCTCTCAATCTTCTTCAAATATATTCCATTGAAACTTTAGCTTGTTCTAAACTCACCTTCAGAGAAGGATCAAGTTATCCTGCATTTGATCTGATCGAATACATGGGGTTCTTGACTCTTGACCACATTGTAAATTGGACTGGCTGAAATCTTGTTTTTAGGAATGAGACTAGTTGTTGTAGCAGTGAGTTGTTCTAATATCTCTCGTTGCTGAAAAATGGTTGGACTGCCCTGATGATATCATCACCTACAACCTCACACTCTAGTAGATCTCCAGCATTGAGCTTTCTTGCCCAGCAAATTGCTGTAAAATTGTAAGCGTTGTTCTTTGATTTGGTTCATATCAATGACTATGTTCCTCTGTCATCCATGATACCAAAAAATTTGTTTCTGTTTCTTCTGGCAATTGGTTGTATTCCATCAGCATATTTCTTTTAGAACACCATTCATTCTGGTCACTGACTTATTGTGAGTGTCATCAAATTGAGCTTTCAGACATGTAATTTCTTTCATGAGAATTGAGAATGTCCTGTGGTTCAATCTTCTCAAGCTGCTTCTAAGAAATTTGTGTATGTATAATTTGCCACTCCCATTCCTTTCTAGCAGTCTTTCAACAAGCCAGATTCATCAGTCCATTTATCAATATATCTGAAATGTGGCTGGCAGTCTCTCTGCACCATTCAACATATACACAACAATGATAGTTATGTTTACTGGTTATCTCATCTGTTCTTTTGGGCTTCCTAGAAGTCTCAGCTTGTTCATTACACCATCTGAAATGAAACCCAGCATCCTGTAAACAGTGTCTGAAAGCAGCATATGTAGCTGCATTATACCCAACATCATCATCTTCCATGTCTTTAGGTTCAAGACAGTAGTAAACTCTTCTGACAGAATCCAGCGAAATGAGCAGTGAGAGATGATAGATCTGATGCTATCCCATAAAGCTCTCCCTCCTAACACTTCCCCTCAAAAGACCCTTGTTATCACATCTATTTAACCATATGAAGAGGAATTTGGTGCCCAACACAATCATATTCTTCCTGGATGAGATTTACTGTAGTTATCTGTTCTGCTCCACTCTGCAAAACACATGAAGGATCAGATTGGAGATAAACTGCTGCACACTGGTTTCCAGTAAAACCACCAGCCATGGGTCACTCTGCAACATCCAAACTATGAATCTCCTCTTCTTTTCCCACAGTCATTAAACTCTCTAACATTCCAAGACCCAAATTTTGCCATGTTGATTTAGGCCCACCTTCCAAAGCCCCTCCTCTGCCTCTCCCTTTGCTTTTGTTACTCCTTGGATCAAACCAGACTTCCCTTCTTCTGCTTCATTAGTAATTGCCTGACTGAATAATGCATTTTCCTTTTTCCAAAATATTAAACAGAGTCTGATAACTTTTTCTGATGTTTCATTTTTATACTCAGTAACATTTTTTCCTTCATTCAGTAATTTAAAGTTGGGATAAGGTACATTGTGTTTAATGATATATGCTTCTTTCTTCTCTTTCTCTTTCTTTTTTTTTTTAGGAAATTGATGGATAGATTGATCACCCCATCCATCTCTCAGAGATGTGCTGTAGCACAATAACAAATCCTACTCCAAATTTTATCTTTCCTTACTATAATATCTTATACAACTAAAACTTCTGGACAACATAGTGTTTACCAGCAACCCTGACTTCACTGGCGGGATTTGCGCCACATCTCCCTCCTTACTGGTGTCTCTTTTCCTCTCACAAAATGTTGTATGAGCATGAGCATTACAGCTAAGAATCAGAATCCCCTTCTGCACAAGTATCCTTGTCACCATCTTTTGGCTTGAATGGGATAAAGAGGAAGCTATGATGAGTCTACTTCAAAAGAAAACACCCATCTCCAAGTATCAAAGATCATAGAGGGTGGAAGAAGCTGGTAGGCTATAAATAACAATGTGTACCTGTGAATGACACATTCACATCAGCTTAATGCTTTATATTTTGATGAAATGATATGTGAGTAGGAAAAAAAATGTCTAATGGAGAGCTGTTTGCTCAACCTGAGATGGCCAGATATTTTCACAGCATAACACGTACAGAATCCCACCTGATAGAACATAAACAGGATTGCAATGCAAAGGCAGAAGCTTTAAAGGGATACAACAAAGTAAATCTGATGGATGTCTGAACACAGAGCAAGAGTGGTAAATCTGATGGATGTCTGAACACAGAGCAAGGGTGGCACAGAGAATCCATGTTAGATCCAAGCACTCTCAGACAAATCCCCAGGCCAAAAGACTGAAAGGAGAACAGAAAGCAAAAACTCCATCTTTCCCATGGCAGTATGATACTGAAGACTATACACTACACCACTCTCATTTTCATCTCTGGAAAATGTACGTGTGGGGGGCCACGATCCGAGTCTTTCTTCCTACCTATCCCACTCTATCACACCACACAATCACCAGCCTCCAGCGTTAAGCCCTAACTCACATGAAGCCCACTCAGACAGCAATCTATGAAGCTAAATATATGTAACATGGAGTCCCGAGCTGTGTACAAAAGGGAGAAGGGGCTCCTTTTTATCGTGATGGTGGGTGGTGGACAGGTAAGTTTGAGTTTGAAGTGTTGTCCTCTGACTTTTGTGTTCACCTGTTGAATATTCTATGGTCTTCCGGAGGATGTGAGGCGAGGCGAGGCGAGGCGAGGAGAGGAGAGGTTTACTTTGTGGAGCAGCGTCAGTTCAGTAAACCCCACCAGCTTCATCGTCCTCCTCGCTCTCGTAAGACGAGTTGCAGGGGGGGTTCTGGAGAAGTTGGGGATGACGGCCGTGGGGAAGAGGTAACATGGACTGTGCCTGGCTCCCTGTATGCCACTCGTGTGGGCGCCAATCTGTCGAGACTGGCGACTGCGGCTGGCGTGCGAGGAGCCAAGCATATCTCTCTCTCTCTCTTTCTCTCTCAAACATATTGCAAAGCTTTTTCGTCTTGTACAGCTTCAGGTTTCATGTAATTATGGTTTTGCGATCACGATGGACGGACTTTGCTTCACGCTCGACGATCAAAGAGAAGACGCAGAACACGCGTCGAAGCTTTGCTTACCGTCGCTCGTCTCCCTGTAATGTGTTTCGACTTGTAATTCTATTACTCTGGATGTGCATTCAAATGCAATCTTCTCAACCAACGATAACTCGACGTAATCCACAAATTGGTAACGACAGCATTCCTGCTCTTATCGCAGTGTCATGAAATATAACTTGAGAATTAGAAGCTTAGTTCACTGATATATTTCATTCACCATCGAACATTATCGATACAAATGGTTCTAGAATGTGGTAAGACCATCCGTTCTTCAATCTTCTTCTCTGTCGATCATTTTCTTGTTCCATAGACAATAAACTTTCTTGTTTTCTGCTACAGAAGGAATAATGCTGAAAGATGCATCATTGAAGCGTGCATAATAATGATAATGGTGACCTCTCTTCTCTCTCGCAATCGGATCGATCTAAATGGAGTAGCTTTGAAGCAACCTTGGTAAGACTAAGAAGGATCAATTGCCATCAAGTGTCAGCTAAGCATGATAGGTGAACAGATAAAAGGGAGTAGATTAATGGGAAGACAAGACAAGCAGCCTAAAAGTCCCCAGGAAACATGACTATCATTCCTTTAGGTCAACCATACAAGGCTCAATTTTCTCTTGGAAATTATACTTCACTTGAGTTGTAAGAAATTTAAGTAGACTTGTGGAAGAAGATTAATTTCTTACAATAAACATCTCATAAGACATTACAGCAAAAAGGAAAGAAAGAAAGAAAGAAAGAAAGAAAGAACTCTAAAACACCATTAAAATACAACTCCAAACAATGAACACCACAGACCTAAATGTCAGTCAATATTAGCCCAGGTGACTAAGTTAGATAGCAAGGATGCATCAGCTAATAAAAGTGGATTGTACCCATTCTCACTCCTATGGTCTCCCACAGGCAATTAATGTGTGTGTATACATAGAGCACATGCCAATCTCTCATGGTTCTTCAGGGATTCAACCAAGTTGAAGTGGACAGTTCCTCAGGATCCAGTGGTCCATGGAGGAGCCTCTGCACTCAAATAGTATTGCCACTCCATGTTTGGACGAGTCATAACAAAATGCAGGGGCCACATTGAAAAGAATCCCAAGTTCCTTTTTATGCCCATCTTCACCAGCTCTCCTTTACAAGAGTTCCACTTCCACTATGATAGGCACAAGGAGAAGAAGGATGTACAAGTGAATCCATGGATAGCCAAACCAATACAATATATCAAACTGGTGAAACCCTATTATTTGGTTTGGTTTGAGTTCTTCTGTCGACCAAATTACCTAAAGATTTATACAATCAACTAACTTAATAAGATGAAGTTCATATGACTCGGTTTGTGTTTTTGGGATTCAGATGTGATTCCAGAAGTTCAAACAAAAATTATTCGATCAAAGTGCCCAATCTAAGATGTTCGATCAAGATACAAGACGTTAGACCAAGATGTTCGATTAGGATTTATGACATGAGCATATCGTACGACTCAAATTGCGATGAGTTCTTTGATGCTTAAGTTAATCTTTATTCGAGCTAAGTAACATAGATCGAGGAGGATCAGAATATTCGATCTAACTTATGACGCTTAGAAAGACTTTTATTTATAGTACCACATTTGTATGTACAACAGAAAATAAAAGCATAAAAAGTGATAATCTTAGTATTAGAATAGAATTTCAGCAAAGAACATCTTCGATATTGTGCTGATGTGGCAGACTTAGACTCCACATGTGGAATCATAATTGGCTGAGAACAGTAGCCATATCAATGTAAATATTTACCTGTATGACATACTTCATACAAAAAATAGTACTTGAAAACATTTGGTGCTTCACTTGGTTTGGATGTAAGGAAGTCGAACAAGTTGTGTCGAGAAATTGAACCGAGGAGCATCTTGCATGCCACGTATCTCAAATTGCAGCACATTGAACTTGAAATCAACATGTTTACGGACCAAACAGCAAAATGCTCAGAGAAGAACTCTAAGAATAATTACTCAAGGCAATTGGTGCACAAGAGTGGATTATTTGCGGAAACTTCAACCCAACTCACTCTGATAGCAAGCTGATTTTAGATAGAACCCATATATATTGCAGCAAATGGAAGAACAAATTTGTATCACAGTGCCAATCCACAAGGCCATACATCACTTTGCCTTAGGCATGATCAGCTGTAGAAGTGAAGGTCACTGACATGTTTGTCGTCATCATTGATGACACGGTCGATACCTCCAGTGAAGTAGAAGCAGGGAACATGTTTACACTCATCTTCTGGTGTTCAATTTTCTGGTCCATGAAGTCTTCACTCATCTTTTGGTGTTTAATTTTCAGGTCCATGAAGTCTGATATTAACCCAGGCTTTGTGATCTGCTCGCTGACATCCTTCTCGCCGATCAGCATCATGACGACAGCAGACATTGCGGGACGTAATTTTGGGTTGTCTTGTGTGCACAGAAGGCCAACTTTCAAGTATTTGCATGCCTCCTCAGCATCAAAATCATCATTCAGGGAAGTGTCTACTATCTGCTCCAGCTCTCCACGCTCGTATAGTGCCCATGTCTGAAAATTTATTTGAAAAAAAAAAAAAACATGAAGTGTTAGAACAGCTCCTAGGTTTATCTTGGCCTGACTAATCATCTAGAATGATCATAAGAGAAGAAAAACCAATTGAAACTAGAAAAAATATCAGTACTATTCAATCAGGAAAAATTGCAGTATCAGAATCCGTATTCGAAAACCAGGGATGTTTAAGTAGTGCCAATATGGACAATTCAGCATGCCAGTTATCAGGGATTTGTGGTGGACCTTCCATCAATAGTATCAAATGCGTGAGCAAGAAAACAAGCTGCTTGCAGATATGAAACCAATACTTAAAACTGTTTGTAATATCTGAAGTTTGTGCAATGATTTCGGAAGATAATTGAACAGAAAAATGTTTTTCTGTTTATGTGTTTGCGGCTTGAATGAGGATATGAGAATTTATGCAGAAAAAATCACAGCATGCTTTGATCAGGACTTCTTATATGGACCATTAGAGTCATGATATGATGAACCAACTTAAAAACACCAAGTGTTTATTTCAACATCAGAACATTTGCCACATTAAATGCAGTGATACAGTGTGATTTACTTGTGGTTCTCCAGGAAACACATGGAACTTCAGAACCATTAGAGTCATGATATGATGAACCAACTTAAAAACACCAAGTGTTTATTTCTACATCAGAACATTTGCCACATCAAATGCAGTGATACATTGTGATTTACTTGTAGTTCTCCAGGAAAACATGAAAATCCTTCGAAGAAGAAAAGAATATATGTATATGCTCATGTAAAGAAATCAAGACAAGGAGAAAGGAAAAGTAAAGGACAAAAAGAAGAAGACACTATAAAAAAAACTTAACATCACAGATTAGATCATCCAAAACTATGAAGAAATGCACATTGATGGAAATAAAAAATGTTTTACCCTTTCAAGCAGAAATTGATCTTCATATGGCAATCTTGTGTTTACATTAGATCTGCCACTGACTATTTCTAATAGAAGAACACCAAAGCTGTAAATATCTGCCCTCCTTGTCAATTGCCCCCTTAGAGCATATTCAGGTGCTAAGTAGCCTCTGTAAAGCACATTGAAGTAAAAAATCAGGAAGAAGTGAAACTTGGTTGAAGAAAGCGAATTAAGAATAAAAAATATGCCATAAAAGGAAAAAAATAAAAAACTTATTGGCCTTATATGCCTTCCAATTAGCTTCAATCAATCATTCTCATGTCAGCTTATATGCAAAATAACCAAAATTGCATGTTTAACACAGATGATACTGCATCATTTCATTCTAGATGACGATGTTAGAAATTACATTACAATTAAAGATCAAAGAAAAAATTATTAAAGACTGATAACATGAATGCAATAGGCATAGTTAACAGAAAAAGACTAGGGATCTGAAACTTACATTGTCCCTGCAACCCTAGTACTGATATGGGTCATATTTGATGGCAAGAGCCTTGCCAAACCAAAGTCTGAAATCTTGGGAGTCAGATCCTTATCGAGAAGAATATTACTGGCTTTTATATCCCGATGAATAATATGAGGTTGAACTTCCTCATGTAGGAATGCAAGACCCCGAGCAACTCCAATGCATATCTTAGCTCTTATCCTCCAGGTGAATTGAATGTTACTGTAGCCCTTACCTAATAATTGGCAAGAACAAGTAAAATACTAAATTAAATTACTGAAGAAATCAGTACATTGCAAATCACATGACAAACCAAAGATTTAGAAAACTATTTCAAGGTTGAATATACCTAAAAGTGTTTGTGCAAGGCTGTTGTTCTCAACATAATTGTACACTAAGATTCTCTGATCTTGCTCGACACAGCAACCATAAATCTTAACCAGATTCTCATGAGCAATAGTGGATATGGCTTTAAGCTCGTTCAAAAATTCTCGTACTCCTTGTTTTGACTCAGCAGAGAGCACTTTTATAGCGACAATCGAACCATCTTTAAGCTTCCCCTATAGAAGTCAATCAAGAACAGGGTAAAATATTGTTCACTTATGCTGGTTGAAAATTATCAAGTGCAAGACACGCTAGTCACCTTGTATACATAACCAAAACCACCTTCACCGATTTTATTGCCAAGACTAAAATCTTCTGTTGCATGCCTTAATTCATTGTAAGAGTATATCTTTACATTTTCAATTTCTGCAAATTCTGAGATTAACACCAGTTCCATCAGTAAGTGAGGAAGATGCAAAGTTTTTGTAATCAAATATCCGAGTAGTCAATGTATTTACCTTGATATTTTAGTTGCAGTCGTGAAGGACCTTTCTTTTTGAATAGAAAAGAAAAACAAGGCATGATCATTGAATTAAACCAAAGGTCGACCTTTTAATGTTGTATTGGTAAGGGATGAAGCGAGGAAGCCTGTCAGGTTTGACAACAATGATGTAAAACATCATACAATACAAAAAATATCACAAAAGCTGCTGATTAACATTGAACTCCCAAAGCTAGTGCCATGACATTAGTTATTCCTAAATAACCCAAGTTCATCTAACCTGATGAATAATTTAAGATTATGCAAGTCCCAAACTAGTATTAGCAGGGCTTTGTTTATCAAATAAAATCCATGAGATCAAGCAATTCAGGTTAACTCAAGGTTACAGAAGCTGGTGGCTCAAATAAACTAAATGACTATCTGAGGAACTTGTATATTTAATTTTGTAACTTCCTATGAAAATGAAATAATGGTGCTGCTATGTAGTTTGTATCCCCCAAGTAATGAAAGTATACTAGACTACAAAAATTCTTCACTATGCCAATATTTGTCACTTAACATCATAAATAGACAGATAAATTTGCTTTCTACCATTACTATTGACATATGTAAAATACCTGTTGAGGCTGCAAGGATTGTGAACAACAAAAACAGATCTTATTTGGTTATTAAATAGAATGGATGACATCCAAGGAGATACAATCATCATCTCCACTCCATGGAACATTTAAAGGTTTCTTTTAGGATTTGAAATGCCGATGATAAGTTTAACCAAGCAACACAATGGCAATCAGCAATGGACGCTTTGCCAATCAATGGCATAGCAGATCTATAGGCGTACAGTTTAGACTGCATGCAATTAACATCAAATCAGATATCAGACAAAACAAGGATATACAAGAGTGAAAGCACAGTTATCTTGCCAGGGTTTTTAAAGGCATCAGATTTTTGGATTGAAGGGGATCCAGAAAAAGCAATCCAGTGGCCTTCATCTTTTGCCTCCACCAAAACTAGGACACATTTACTGGAAATATGTTTTCCTTCCTTCATAAGTCTTATTCTATTGAAGTTTTCTGCATATGCAGAGAAGCAAAATGGTTCTGTTGATTGGCTTTCTAAATTTGGCTTGCAGCATTAGAATTCAGATTTCTGAATTCCCTTTAAACCTTACATCTCTTTTCACTGTTAACAATACAAAGGGTTACCAGGTCAAAATGGTAATCAAGACCCAGAAGGAAGATTTTCAATTCTGCAAACTGTATTCTGAAAGCCAATCAGTGAAATGTAATTATGGTGCCGACAAAAACATTTGATTCAAACACTTACAAATCCACAAATTACACTTGATTCTGAGAATGTCAAGTTGAAACTCACATTCTCATATCTGCAAGATGTTTTCTCTCAAGGAAATCTCACAATTTTTACCTGAATACTGTCTATTATAACTTCCATAAGTTATAAGGCAAGTGGCAGATGAAACCACATAAGCATCATTCTACTTCTTAGCACTATAACTTCATGTTAAACCTTCTAATCCACAATATACAAATATCAGTAATCATCAGGCACTGAAGTGAAACTAAGATGGAACAGCAGAGAAGCAGCACCAAACCATGGGGTAACAAAGCAGAGAGAAAGTTTAGCAAGCAAGAGAGGTAGAATCATTGATTCTAAGTGCAACAACAGATTAAAGAGCTCACATATGCTTATCCACTCTCGTTTGGCTTTTAGTCTATAATTAATCAAGGGTGCCAAAATGATATTATTACAATCTCGCAGGATAACTCCCCACAAAAAGAAAGAAAGCAAAATAAACGAAAATAAGCAAAAGAAAAAATAAAATACTCAGTCTACCCCATTTATTTTATTTCAAGCAACTTCCCAAGTTTATGATCTTTAGGAAAGGCATATCGCAGACTCAAAGATACTGAAAAGGGGAAGAAGCATAATCATAAATTAAATTCCATAAATCAAACCTAATAGCATGTAGACTTGGGAAGGTGATCGATGACTAGACAGAACAGAATCTCCAAAATTTTCCCGGCATGTTGAAGAAGAAAGAAAGTGTAACAGCACTGCAAATATGCAGCAACTCTGAGCCTATGTAGATGATCATCGATGTCCTTCACACTAAATCAAGTACAGGTTAGACTAAGAAAGCTGGAGTAGCAGGAAGAGATATGGAAAATCCAACAGTGGCCGCTTAAGAATTTGAGTAATAGAAAACCTCAAATAACGTACTCTGAACACCACAATCTTGTCTTGAAATCCAATCATCCTTCACCATCTCAAAATAGGGGAAGAAGAAGAGAAACAAAAAAAATCTACGCGATACTGAACAAGAAATGGAAGGTGCAAATGCTAATCCCACCCTCGACCTAATAAACTTCGAAATCCTGATGCAGAAGAACTAAACAGACACGAATCTTAGGAACGGAAATCGGAATTGCTGCAGGGAAGAGCAACGAGAGCGTAAAAGACGCACCTTTTTCTGAGGAACAGCAATTGAGATCGGTTCAACGGAAGCCCAAGAAACTGAAAGGAGCTCGTGATACTCCCCTCCTTTTCTCAACCCCTTTTTAACGTTCTACGAGCTGACGCATGCAACGGAGAGTTCTCCATGATACAGATCGTCACGGTCGAACTGCTCCGTTAATTCAAGAAAATATGGCATAAAATACAGCAAAAATTCACACCTGTATTCGTCCTGCTGCCCTGCCATTTTACGTATGAAAGCTCCTACTGTTGTTCCCGGTCGTGGATAAACGTAACCAGGTGCAGGTAACCTTTTGGTTTGCGTCGAGATTCATGTTCCCACCTTGCGACACCGTTGACACGTTCCCCTACCCAACCGGTAAGACAGGCGTCAGATCGTGACATGTTGGGGCGTGTTGACTCATTCAAAGTCAGTGTCCCTTTCTCACAGTAAACGATGAGATCGACCAGACCTTTCGTTAGGTGGCGAGGTCGTATCGTCTCCCAGACTGGAATTCCTGTTGTCATCTACCCTTGCGTATTTTGTTGACGTTGTTGAGGCCTTCCAAGATATCTCTCACTATGATTCTTCGATGTTCTTTTGAAAACGGCATACTGATTCTGATGCTGTGTTCATGGTCAAAGAGCAATTCATTTTGTTTTCCTTGGTTGACCAGTAATAGAAGATCCTTTAATTGTTTAATTGAGGGGGTTCAAGGATAGACAACTACATGAATACATACTAATATGGAAAGGTGTGAACAAAATATTCAGCTGATGAGGTCTACAGGTATAAGCAGACAAACTTTAGGGCCTCAGTTGACAATCTAAAGATGATAGTTGAAAGTCAACGGTTCACTGATAATGATTTATTTATTTAGGAATCTAAATCAATATAATGATTATATATATATATATGTATTGATCGATAATTTTGATGATTTCGATAGAAACTCGAGCATAGAAATTACTTCTACTATGATACAATATAATGATCTGTTCATTCAAATTCCTCACCAGTTTAGGCGGATCGTGAACAAAGGCATGCAGTATTTTGATGTCATCAGATCAGTCACACGAGATTAGGATTGGATGTTCACCATCTTTGGATCTCCCTATGATCGCATCCCAACCATCTGATTGCGTGATCATACTTATCGGGCAATCCATGAATCCGGTAAATTAGATCATGATTTTTGAGTCGTATATGTGTATCAGGTAATTTTTTTGCGTATATTTATGTTGCATTAGAAAGTCTATGTTTAATGTAACTCGAATAAATAAAAGTATTTAATATTATAATTAATGTTAAAATTGAATTCAAATTGATACAAATTTAGTTTACGTAATTCCAGTTCACTCTCCGTTCGTGTTGCCTGCACCAACGAGCCGCTGCAGTAGCGACACGTCGGTCCCGATCGCAAGCCACTCATTCGTTTCTCTGTCGCTCTCTCTGTCTCTGCAACTCGGTCGGTTGCGTTACCCGAAGCTTTGGGCCTGTCGGCGAGATCAGCGTGCAAACTTTGCGATCTCTTCCCTCTCGTCTCCAGGTGGTCGCGCCACCATGAATAGCGGAAGCCTCTCCAAGGTTGCCGTCATCGGCAGCGGAAGTAATTTGCGATACTTATTTATATTTTGTTTCCGTTTTCTTGATTTCACCGACGACAACATGATCTGCCAGTCTCCGGAGCGGTCTGCGCGTCCATCCTGGCCGCTGGAGGCGTTTCGGTCACCGTGTTCGAGACCGGCCGGGGTGCCGGCGGGAGGATGTCTCAGAGGAGGTCTTTTTCTGGACTTTAGTGTTCTTTGTTGACTGCGGAAGCCTTTCTGAGGAAGGTGGAATCTGTTAAGGGTGTGTGGTTGGTGTAGAGAGACCACGGAGGATGGGAGGGTGCTCTTCTTCGACCATGGGGCGCCGTACTTCTCGGTCAGTGACATGGAGGTGATGGGCGTCGTGAGATCCTGGGAAGCGCGTGGCCTCGTCTCTGAGTGGCAGGTGCCGTTCGGGTCTTTTGATCAGAGCACCGGCAAGTTCGTCGATTTCGAGAAGGTTAATCCGAAAACTTGTCGGAATTGCTTGGTCATTGTTTGTACAGTGTTTTTAATTTTATTTTATTTTTCTTCGGTAATGCATGTGCACTGTTTGCTAAAATTTCTCCTTCAAGACTTCTATTGCAATTTATTGGATCTAAGGGAGCATTTAGTGCCAGCCAAAGGTAATTGTGTTCTTGCACATATAGAAGGTAATCATTTTTTGTGTGAGAAATGCTTTTGAAGAAATTACAGGTGCATGCATGGCTAAGAACATCAAGTTCGAAGAATATGTGTATAAAGTATACGCAAGTAACTTTTTAGTTTTTACAGAAACAGAGAAGAATCTGCACTCCAAATTATTTTGACAGCTTAGTTGAGTGAAATGACAATATGCAAGAATGAACAATTTTGCAAGAAGAAATAAACTTTTTTTTTCCGACACTTGTACCAGAGCACTATAAATATAATCACAAGCTTTGTCAGAAATGTCTACAAGAAGGATTGCTTGTACTCTGTAAAGGCTAGTCAATCACAAGCATTCTGTTACAGGATATTACAACTTAATTTGTTATTGAATAACCGAAAATTGTGAGAACCAAAAAATGATTGGATGGAGTATAAATCATCCTTTTATGAGCTCATTTTTGAAACAGCAGCTGCATTTCTTAGCTTCTTATTTATTTTCCCTTTTGTATCTGCAAGACAAATGAACATGAATACACTTATTTCGATACACTATGTTCAAATTTGGAGACCTTATAATTGGAACCAACTTCTATAATTAACCTCAGTTGTCTCCTGCTCATAGAGCCTGACATTCTGGATTGTCATGTCGGCCATGGTGTTTTGGCCTTTTACTCTATGTCCACAGGTAAGAAAGGAGGAGAAATTTCACTGTTGATAGAGATTTGAGATTTTGAATACTCGACAAATGAATACTTTTCATTTTTCAACATAATATTAGTGAGGGATGTTTCCTTAAACTATGAACGATCAGATGAAAAATTATGCAGGGAATACATAAGTTAGTTTCTTGTGGCTCATATTTTCACTACAATAAGTTATTTAAATTTACAATGAAAACTAACTTATTAGCATGCATTGGAAAAAGGATATTTTAATTTAAGTTGATTGAGTGGGTAAAACACATTGTTGGATGACTTAGTCTTATGTTTGTGGTTTTATTAATTGTAATTGATGCAGTGTTTCTAAAGATCCAACCACTTATATCTAGGTAAAGAGATAAGATGCATTGCAAAGTGTACTGGACTCAGATAACATTAAGTAAGAAGCTTGATCAGAGATACACATTATAAAAGAGTGAAGAAAAAGACAATTTCATCAATAATTACTTCTAATGGTTGAGGTTTTGATTTGGTTATTTGTCCATGTACGATTTGTTGACCATTTCACAGATGACCTCATGTACAATCTTTTTGGATCAAGACACTCTCAGATGGTTATGATGCATCTATTTTGCAGGTCTATTTTGTGACACACTATATAAGCTGCTGGAGTCCATGATCTTAGATTGTTGCTTATAACTTGATTTATTGGTCCATTGCTATATCATAAATTTAAGCATTGGGAGGCTGTGAGTCACATGGTTAGACTGTTCCAGATGATTTAACATGCCAGAATCCAGATTAATAACCTATATTCTAGAATTTTGTGTTGATGCACTTGTATTTGGAGATATCAAGAATTCCAGCTTACTCATGGGACAACAGAGTGTGTGTGTGATGCTGCAGCTTTACTTTTCTTATAGTTAATAATGTGTATGATTTTTAATCATTTGCTGACATAGAATGCATTATCTGTTTGGAAGCATCAAGAATATATTATGTGCATATAGTCAAACTAGCTACCCAAACGTTTTGCTACAGGCATATACAAATAAGAACTAGATGATTTTTACACTTTCAGGAAGGAACAACTAAGAAGTATGTTGGAGTTCCAGGCATGAATTCAATATGTAAAGCACTTTGCTCAGACCCTGGTTAGCCTTGCAGCTTAGGAACTCTGCCTTTTGATTTATTGGATTATGCTCCAGGTAATTTCTTTTTTGTTATCAAATTTACTTTTCAGGAGTAGAAGCCAAATATGGGATCACTGTTGGAAAAGTGGATTGGCTTTGTGATAGAAATTTGTGGGCACTGATTAGCCTGGATGGGCAAGATTTAGGCCAGTTTGATGGTGTGGTGGCATCAGACAAAAATGTAGTATCAGCAAGATTTACAGGAGTCACTGGAAGGCCACCACCTCTTGGTATGCTCTTGTTCTGATTCTAAGGTTCATATGTCTTAGAATACAATTTATCTTCCACTTGAAATTAACTACCTATTATATTTTTCTGTTTGATGTTATACATGTATTTGCTTTACCTTTATTTTATGAAAAATATGTGGTACTTAATGTAATATGATTACATTGTAAGGGGTGATTGGTGCATCTTAGATACGATGTTTGAGAATTTGTTTGTCTTCTCACTAAGAAATAAATAAACAAATACTTATTCTGTTCGCCACAAGCATATCCTACATTACCTAGATAACTGAATTATTATTTTTTATTAACCCATCAAACTTTATGTGCATACCATGTACCAAAATCACCATTAGTGTTGGTTCCTTTGTTCAAATGATGAATCAATACCTTTTAAATGTGTATTTTATTTAATAAATATGCTGATTTAGTTTTTCTACTCCTGTATGATATTGTCAGATATAACATCATCTCCAGATTTGGCAATCCTTTCACAAGATATTCCTGTTCGTTCATGTTTTGCTCTTATGTTGGCATTCTCTGAACCTTTATCTTGGGTAAGATTTTTGTCATTCACAATATAGTTCTCCATTTCGCAAAAATATTCTGTTTTCATTTTTCAGTATTTAAATGCCATTCTTGTTAGGTAAATGTACAGTACTATCTGGGCGTGTTTTGCATATCAATTTTTGGCAATCAGTTTTGATCTTATTAGTATCAGATTAATGTAATATATAGAGTTCCTTGTTTCTTCTTGCTATGTAATAATGAAGATTACTTGAGCCATTTAGGCTGTAATTCATCTTTTTCTAAATTTATAATCTACCATGATACTTTATCATACCTTGCAATACGAATGGCTTTTGCATCGGATATGGGTGTGCTGTTTACAATCTTGCTTGTTTTTAGAAGTGTTTATCTTCTGTTATCTAAATGCTTCTTCAGGCAAGGGCCTTGATTTGTCATTTGGAGATCTGCTGAATGTTGCCTTCTCTATGATGATTGAACTTTATTGGAGCTATCTTTTGACACAAATTCTCTGGACTCTCTTACTTTATTTAATTTTTCCATCTTATCTTTTAATTTATAATTGTATGTAAATTTACATGGCTGATTGCAGTTAAGAAAGGTAGGTGAATTCTTGGTGAAATCCATGAATAACTTGAAATACCCAGAGATATGGAATTCACCGTATTTAGTGTAATTGGATAGTATGGCAAATAGGACTTAGTATGTTCTGAAGATGCAGATGGTATAAAATTTATTTGAAGCACCTATATTAGTTAATCATAAAATCTGTTTCTGATAATTAGGATTATTTTGTTTATGAAGTGCCCTATATTACTTGATTGATGAGTAGCTGTTTATTTCCTTTTCTTTATATTGCAACATCGTGTCCTCGATGCCATTGAATATCTTAGTTGTTATCAGAAAGAATTTCATGTGATTCATTGCAATGGAAGGCTCTTTCAAGTTTATTTGTTGACCTTTCATCATCCTGTTATTTATGGTTGTGGCCATTTTGCTGTCTGACCTGGTTGCCAACTCTCAGATTCCTTTAAAAGGTGTTTCATTCAAGAACTCCCAGGTTTTAAGCTGGGCTTATTGTGATAGTAGTAAGCCAGGGCGTTGTCCTGCATCATCCAATTGGTAAGCTTGTATATGATCGATAATGCTGTCTCATAACCACTATTCCTTTTCTTCTTTCTGTTTCCGTATTAACTTTAGTCTTTCATATCTAGTGAGTGTTGGGTATTGCATTCAACAGCAGAGTATGCACAGGCTGTAATAGCTAGAACTGGTCTCAAGAAACTTTCCAGTGATGCCTTGTCTAAGGTGGCAGAAGAATTATTGCGTGAATTTCAGGCTACGGGAATCAATATTCCTCATCCATTTTTCATGAAAGCTCATAGATGGTTAGTACAAATGTTCAGGTGCCGGTCCTCATGCATCTAGCTTACTAGGGATTTAGGCAAGCCAAATATATAGCAGTTTTATATAAATAAATTTGTTGTTGCTCTCACTCATCTATTCATTCACTTACATAAAGTCGATATGAAATTCTACTGTCTATGCATCAAGCTTGAACTTGAGTTTATATTTTGATGTGGTTACTTAATGGTCATGATATTATTTTTTCTGAATCATGTAATTACAAATTTTATTCTGTAGCTTTGCTGCCATGTGTCCTACCTATGCATTTGTTGTTTAAGAATCAGTTCTCTAGCTAGATTAAGTCACTGAGCATTCAACTTTGAACTCAGGGGCAGCGCCTTTCCAGCTATTGCTATTGGTGGGGACGAGAAATGTTTGTGGGACAAGAATAAGAGGTTGGCCATATGTGGAGATTTTTGTGCGAGCCCTAACGTCGAAGGTGCAGTGCTCAGTGGAATACGAGCAGCTTCTAAGATTCTGGAGAAATCGAGCAACTTGTGATGAGTGTGCTCGTGCTTGCCGACTAGCATTCTAATGTTCCTCGATGAACATCAGTTTTTCTTGGCTGATTTTTTATGGTAAATAAGTGATTCTTATGATATATACATTCTTTGTTGCAACAAAATGTAGGGGTTTGTTTCAAGCTATTGGTATGAGTGCTAACCATATCAATATGAGGTGTTTACAGGCTTTGAACTAAGCAAGAGATCTGTGAGTTTGGACAGTCGATTAATTATTTACGACACTAAATATTTGATCCACATGAAATTTTTTTTCGTTGTTTCTGCTAGAATTCATGGTTACCTTCGCTGCTTCTTATGCTTCTTTCTATGCGTCCTCTTCACACTGTTGATATTGTTTTAGCTACTGATCTTATAATTGCAAGTCATGTATTTATACATGTATTTTCTATGATTGGCAGAGGTAGTAAGTTTTTTTATAGCACATTTGATTGTTTAGACAAACTTAAACAGAATCTAAAAGGAAAATTTGATATTTTAGAGAATGATGACTAGAAAACTATACAATCTATATGCTGGATCAGCTTTTTTCTAAATTTTTAATATCTGTATATATTATTAGAAATGGACAATAGTATTTGTTTTTCTAATGTCTGATCCTTTGATGATAAATCACTGTTCCTCACACATAAACAAAAATAAAAGAGAAAAAGAAAAACTAGATGGCAATATACTCATCTAATCTTCTCCTGGAACGATGGTCTCAAACTGGTCAACGACATTTTTTGGAGAAATGTTGACCAAAGATCTTGTAGAATCAGTAAATTACCATTAAACCCATCGTCGTATCTACATCAACTTCTTTGTTTCTGGCTGCGGCTGCTTCCTCTCTAGTGGTTGGAGACTCTCCGTGGGCCATGCGAGCCTTACAGGTGGAGCCCTTGCCCTCCCCTTGGGTACGCGTGGCGGGTACCGGAAGGACTGATATATAAATCAATAGGTCCATTATATGGGCCACATAAAGTATATGTACGTATCGTGCAATTTATATACGTATATAGTGGATCTCTTCCGGTCTTCGGGGGTTGTCCTTCTCGGGCAATTCCAACCAAATCCTTCTCTTTCTCGATCGCCGGCGGATCTTCCCTGCGAGCCCATACCACCTTCTCTCTCGTTCTCCAGGTGCGTGACTCTGGAGCTCAAAATGGATTCGAGGTTCCTGGTTTCCACTTGGTCGTTTTTTGCCGCTCATCCGGAATTGGTCCCTGGCCCTTTGCGTTCGGGATTTTGTCGATTTTATTACGCCTTTTCTTTATTCCGTTTCTTTTTTCGTCTAATAAGATATAAATCTTGAAACATCGAGAAAAATAGTCGAAAAAGATGTTTCTTTCGCGCTTTTTGGTGGGAGTTTTGGGATTTTGTCGCTGTTCGATGCGTTTTTACCTGAGTACTCTTTCTTTTGTTTGTCGTCTGGCACAATTAGAAGACTCTTACTAGAAATCTGTACCTTGTCACGGCTTATTATATGTTTTATTTGCTAATTATTCATTGCTTTTACTAGTAAGGATTATGAGAAAGCAGTAGTGTTGGATGTAGTCTTCTATTTCATGCGTTTTTTATTCGACTGATGTCTAGGGCTTACTATTTCGATGATCTTCCATTGTTGAGATACAAAATAGGATTTATGTTTGATATTCTTTTATGTGAAAGCTTCAAGATGGGCTTAAAGCTGCAGTCTTTAAGGAATTTTGATGCATTTCCTCGTGCTGAAGAGCACCTTCTACAGAAGACACGATCTGGAGCTGTTGGTAAGTCTTTCCTTCTTATTCTTTCATTTCTATGATTTGCAATACCGTAGCAATTGTATGGGTTAACCGTTTGCTCTTGTCGTGCTAGTTTCATACAACACTTTTAAATTCAGGCTCGTTTTATGATTTTCGTTCTGTTTACTAACAGTTTCCATCGTCGGCCTCATCATAATGGCAACCTTGTTTGTTCATGAGCTGAAGTATTACCTCACTACCTATACTGTGCATCAGGTTTGTAATTATTTCCTTTATGGTTCGTGTTTAGGGTGTGCTTTACAGGCTTTCCCTGTAAGTTTGGATTTTTAACTTTCTGTGGCACACAACTGCAGTCTAGAGTTAGTATAACTGCAGGCTCTTTCATTCTTTGGCAATTGAGTTAGGAAAACTCTGTTATACTTCCAGTTCCTGTGGGAAACTATAACATATGAATTATTATTTATCAACATGTTATCTTGATTTTACTTGACAAGTTATTTCAGTTTGCTAAATCACTTGAATTTTCATCACAAGCTTTAGCTTTTTTTGGACTTTATTTGCTACTAGCTACATTTGTATTTATTTAGGGAAATCTATTTGTCATCTTCAAAGTACTATAGTATTATTAATCCAAAAACTTGACTATCCCATGTATCCTTGCAAGCTTAGGAACCCTTGGTTTATCCCTGATGATATGACACATTAGGACCTTTTTTTTGCCCCATAAAGCAGCCCCATTGAGTTGTATTGTGAGGAACCAGCATTGCTGATTTGTAAATGAAATGTGGGCCCTAACAGGTCCCAATATATCTAACATTAGGGGCACAAAATGGCGTTTATTAGGTTTTCAGGGTTGTCTAGGATATTCACTTTTTTGAAAGGATAAATAAAATAATTTGACATTTGATTGGGCAAGTGAGAAAATTTTCAGAAAATTTCTCTATCTATATATAAGCATGTGAATGTACAAACTCTTGCACATGCATATATTCCTGAATACAAAGTTTGTTGTACCGCAACATACCACTCAGTATGGGTGGGACTTACTGGTTTGACGAGGGATCGGTATGGCGGTACATACTAGTTTGTCGGTATGCCCTATTGTACCATGTATAATTATGTCGATACGGTCTGATATGTATCATATTGATAGTTGGTCAGTACACTGTATGGACCGGTAAGACGAACCATGCCTGAATATGCCTTAATTAAATTACTTTAGTGAAAGAAATTATTTTGGATAAAAAAGTTAGCAATGTTGCTATGCCTTTCTTGGTGCAGACAGATGCTTGGATCAAAATTTTTTTTGCAAAGGCTTGGATCAAAAATTTAAGTCTCGGTCAGTCAGATACTGATTATGGCAACCAGTTAGGCTGATATGGTAATAGTAAATTGGATGGTATATTGACCTAACCTATATGCTTTGTTACTGGTCCTTGGTAAATGCAATTTAGCACACTGATTAAGATTAAAATGCCCTACTTTACTTTGTATTACAGAAAGTTGCATGACCCTTTTCCATATCTATCTCGAGCAAATTGAATTCATGTGTTTGAAAACAATAGTCCATGGATATTTGAATCTTTTGATATAATATTGCAGAACTTTACTGCATGACTATGTTGCTTACACGATGCAGACTTAGTGATCTTGACCAAGATTCTGTGTCTTTAACAATATCACTTTCTACCTGCAGATGTCTGTAGATGTAAAGCGAGGAGACACTCTTCCAATTCACATAAATATGACATTCCCTTCACTACCTTGTGAAGGTGAGTCGTGTATTTTTCTAAATTTGTCTCAAAAGGCATGTTATATCATCTTCCTGCATTTATGACTCATGCAACTTTGCAGTTTTAAGTGTGGATGCCATTGACATGTCAGGCAAACATGAGGTTGACTTGCATACAAACATTTGGAAGGTAAAAATATTGTCCTTTCACCTATTGCTTCCTTTATGCATTTAAGTTTCATTTTATGTTGTACCTATTTTGATAATTCTCTCTTTGTATGTTTACTTCTAATAGTTGGATTGCACTTTTATAGATTATTCAACTACACATTTTCCTTGACCGAACTGTGAAATAGACTTCTGCCTTGATCTAAATTGGACCTAAAGTCATAAGATTAAATTCTGCCCATTTAAACTTCAAGTTTAATATGTAGTCAGAATCTGAAATCTCCCTAATTGCAGTTACTTGTGGTTGTAGTATGCTAGCATTTATGTAGAGGCAATTTAACCAGTTGCTATGTCTGGGCATCTAACAACATTGCCAAATGTATAGCATTTATTAATGTAAAGACCATCAAGTTTCTACATCTATTATAAGTTTTTGGTCTGTCCTTAATATGAGAGGCACCTAACAGATAAGGCTTATTAAAACATATTTTCTCTTCACTATAGGATCTTCAACTAGGAACAAATATCTTCTGGGAGTATTGGTTGCTGTGATGCTCGGTGTTGGATTATCTTTTAAGTGGAATCCTTGATTTGTAGCTATGGGCTTCTCATTACAGTTCTCAAACCTTAGGATTTCTGTTTTGTAATAAGTATTTAGCATAAATTCTGTGATCTTCATGCCAACTAGTTGCAACTGTGAACTTCAATGACATCTCGACATGAAAATTTGTAGTTCCTAGCTTTCTCAGTACGACCTACCCACAATGGCATAAAAAGTGGAGTGTAAATGATAATATATAGAAATAAGGGGGCCAATATTGTGAAAATTTGTTGTCTTGTGCAAACTTACCCTACATCAGAAGATGATGAAGGTTGGTGTCCCTACAAGATATTGGTAAGTATGCCACTGCTCATTAAATTATGATCATGTTTTAGTAATGCAACTCCATCAGCATCTCTCTATGGCTGAAATGTGGCAAGATAAGGGTTAGCTCATGCATAATGAGCTTCTGTGTGCCTTGATCTTAGTTCAAAGTTGAGACCACAGAAGTGGATTTTGGTTATATATTACCTTGAAGAGTATGCTGAACTTGGAGAGGGGTCCTATGTTGCAGGGTGATAGTGGTTTGGCATGTATCACTTATTGAAACTTTAATATGTCAAAATTAAGTAACTGGGATATTCTGATAAAGCCACTCTAAAACTAGTTAGTGGACCAATAGGCTACTTGAGTCATCACATCAAGTTGTTTAACTGGACAGAGAGGAAAGTTGAACTCGTGGAACAAGCTGAAAAAGGGCAGCCCATTGCATGAGGTATCCACCAATGGCGTAAGCAAGTAAAAAGACATATTTGAAAAATTATGTTGCTCAAGATATAAAATTAATTGGAAATATGTATCTATTGTTTGTAGAATTTTGGCTATGAAGAGTAACTAAAAGGCAGCACAGATAGTTGTGTAGCTTGTAAACTTCAGGTGGGTAGTTTTGCGTGCACCTTAGTTGAGTTTGCTTGCTTTCTTATTTTGCTTAATGGTCAAACCTTGGTTGAACACCTAGGCAACCAAAAGCAATGTGTTGGTTGAGTTAGAAAATCAGTTTGAACTGACTATGAAGGTCATCTAAGATTGGTGGGTCAGGTAGCCACTGGCTAGTAACTAATTCTTATCCATCAACTCCATACTTAAAGGACCATCTTACTAGTAAAATAATCTAAGATTGGCGGGTCATCTAAAATTGGTGGGTCAGGTAGCCACTGGCTAGTAAATAATTCTTATCCATCAACTCCATACTGAAAGGACCATCTTACTGGTAAAATAATCTGTGTTTGCCCTAATTTTGAAAGACAATTTAAAGAAGTGAAAATGGCAGTATGTATAGGGAAACACTTAAGACGGCAGTTTGTACAGGGAAAAGGTGGAGATGATGGTACGTTTACGATTCCTTCAGGACTTGAAGACCGTGACATCTGTGATTGGAGATGGCAGAATGGTTGTGGTTCTTTGTACAAATGCATTAGTATCTAACTCCCTTCCCACTTAATACTAGAAGAAGGGTTTGGATCAAGGTTTGATGTACCACCAGAAACACTATGAAACGAGGGGTGCCTATCGGTCCACCAGATGACCAATATACGAACCCGTTTTAGGCGGTACACTGAAATACGGCCCTGTATCGATCGATTTGAAGTATGTATCGGTCAAAACTTGTATTGTATCAATCGATACGAGTCAGTGCCAATCGGAATTTGATCGATATTGACCTAAATCCGGTCTCGTTTGACCCCAATAGTCAAATTGACCATTGCGGCCTCTTTTAGGCCTTTAAATTGTCCTCCCTCCCCCCTCTTTCATTCACTCTCGCATTCTCACTCTTTCTCAGACTCTTACATGTGATTAAAGTTTTCCTGATCGGTTGAATCAAGATCAACGGAAGCAACTTCCTCCCATGCAATAAATTTTTTCCTCGATGGATCGGAAAAAAAAAAAAAAAATCAAGTTTTCCTCCTTATAACCTATTCATTTATGGCTTTGATACACTTTATTCTTATCTAAATACAATTTATATACCAATAGTTAGGAAAAAACCTGAAAAACTGATTTTTTCTGTGGCCTTTTTTCGAAAACCGGTATGTACTGGCATACCAGCACATGGTGCATTGGTACCGACTGGTATTTACCAAGCTGGCCAGTGACCGATACCACTGGTCAGCACAGCACGGCGGTTCCTTCGTTTGGATAGTTTACTCCTTATTTTTATTTGCTGTAGTTGTGACTTGGGGGAGATAAAAAAGGTAAAGAAATCGTGGAGTTGGCAGTATGTATCTTCATCTTGAAATAGTCTGGTGCTAGCAGAGCAAGTAGATCAAAGTTGATAGCTTCTGACACTCCTGCACCCCCACCCCCCATCCTCACC